>SJXQ01002231.1:129068-163586 GCA_006408695.1 Aepyceros melampus | reverse complement strand
CTTGACATACTCCTTATCCTATTTGGAACCAGTCTGCTGTTCCATGTCCAGTTCTAACTGTTGCTTCCTGGCCTGCATACAGATTTCTCAAGAGGCAAGTTAGGTGGTCTGGTATTCCCATCTCTTTCAGAATTTTCCACAGTTTATTGTAATCCACACAGTCAAAGGCTTTGGCATAGTCAATAAAGCAGAAATAGATGTTTTTCTGGAACTCTTTTGCTTTTTCCATGATCCAGCGGATGTTGGCAATTTGATCTCTAGTTCCTCTGCCTTTTCTAAAACCAGCTTGGACATCAGGGAGTTCACTGTTTACGTGAACTTTAGAGACTAGAAATGTTATAGGGGTCACCATTCAAATTTCTAACCCGAGGATAGAAATGTAAGCTTCCTTTTTTTTAAGTTCTTTCATCTGTGAAATGATGACAATGTCTATGTTACAGTGTTGCTGAGATGATTAAGTTTCTTTGTCATTGGTTGCATTCTAATCTGGCCCAATAACAATTTTCTGGTTTCTATAAACATAAAATGTGTAAACATTATGAGAAATGGGGTGAAGGGTATATGGGAATTCTGTACAACTATTTTCTGTCTAAAAGTATTTCAAAAGTTTAAAGGAGCTGATAAGATAATTGGAGAAAAAATTAATATATCCAAATATAGAATAGATATTAAATGATATTAAGGAAGTAGCATTATTTTTTTAAGAAAATGTCATATTTTGTGATGTAGGAGTATATATTACATTTAGAATTTGTGTGCTGAAATAAGTAGGGCTTAAATATCAAAAATAAATCTGCAATTCATTTTGATGCATCAGTAAAATATATAGTGCATGTGTTACATGTAATATACACACATATAATGTTCAGTAAACTGACAATAATCATGGAATTTAAGTGATGGGACTATGAATACTCATTGTATAAATCTTATAACATTTTCATGTGTTTGAAAATTTAAAAAAATAAATGTTTAAATGTCTATGTGCTTCTCTGCAACACTAATACCATATTTATTTATATACTCATTATATCTTACTGCCAGAATATCCAAGTCCTCTGGCTTGACTACAATGACCAGAATATGATTGATTTCTTTATTTTACCCTCTTATTCTGAATTTTGTCTGCCAGTTTGACTGATTCCTTGATGATCAACTTATCAGGACTTAATCAAGTAAACCATGTGGAATTGACTGTTTAGAGCAATTCCATGACAGAGCATCTTGATTATTATATTATGCTCATATTCCCAGTTGGTATTTTTTCTTGGATTCTGGCTATGCATGGCTGGATTTAATCAGATTAATTACTTCAAAGAATTTCATAATGGAATTCCCTAGAAGATAGGTAAAAAAAATTAAATAATTTTCAATTCATTGTTAAAAATAGTGAAGAAATTGCTCACGTTGAGTCTGTTCCATTCAGAAAGTTCATCATTCTTTTAAGTCTCTTATCTCTTCTCATTTTACCTTTGATGTAATAGGGGAAAATTTTTTTTTTCTTCTTGATAATAACTCATAATATATGGAAGGACCATTATTAAATCTTCCCTTCTATTATCATTTTTCCTTAAGAATCCCACTTCTTTACTCTTTGATGGAAGCTATTATTTTCCAGATATTTAATACATTTTATCATAAATCTTTCTAGCTCCAGCATGCTTTTCTGCTATTTGCTGAATATATTAATAGACTTGATTTTTTTGTATGTGTCAAAATCATCCTAAAATCTGATACTTTAGAGGAAAGCAACATAAGGTTAAAAATTTGAATCAAACTCCAGGCTTTCAACTCCTCCAACAATCAAATGCAGTTACTTGTGCTAAACTCATACAAGTCAGAGATTTGCTCTAAGTCTTCCACCTTGTTTCAATGTTCTCACTTCAAATTATGGCTAAATAATATAGTAAATAAAGAGCTGCCTTAGAAATAAGAAAGCAGAGAGTTGAGTTATATCATTGAGTTTTATGCCTATTACCAAATGCAAATTTGTGCACTCAACACACAGTGAGACCGAACAAACTGAAACGTTGGAGTTTGGAACAGATAAAAGTTTATTGCAGGGCTGTGCAAAGAGACAGGTGGCTTGTGCCCTAAAATGCCAAACTCCTTGAAAGGTTTCAGCAAAGCACCTTTAAAGACATGGTGAGGGAGGGGGGTGTGGTTAGTTTTTGCAGACTTCTTGATGTTAGACTCCTTTGTTCTTGTACCTGTCCACATAGGTCAGGTCACGATCTTCTTGTAAACCTCCGAAAGACAAATGTTACTCTCTCTTCTGCAACTTCTTATATTTATATGAATGGACTTTTAAAGATCAGAGCTCTGAGAATATGCTATCGTGTATATTTCAGGCTATAGGCAATATTCTTTTACAAAAGGTACAGAGCCACCATGACTCAGCACAGGAAAAGAAAGAGAGCTAGAGCTAATATGGAGTTAGATTTGTTTTCCCCTATTACATGCCTAGAAATTGTAGTTTTTTGCCCAACTTCTCCACCTGTTTCTGCATTTGTGAAATAGGTTTCCTGACACTTTCTAAGCAGACTTCACAATATTATCTTGAGGATCAAATTCTAGGATCAATGAAATAATGTTTTAAATTAAAAATATGATTACTCTGTAACAAAACAATGAAACATGATTTATGAACATGTCTGCCTAATATATGCATTAACCTGCCTATTTACATTTTAATGCTTGTGCAGTTAATTTGCTAGGTATTAAAGCTTCAATGGTCATATGCTTATTTCTCTTTAACTTTTGTAGTCTAATGGAAGTGATTTTTTTTGGGGGGGTGGTTATTGTTCTTTTTTTTTTTTTTTTCTTTTGAAGTACCATGCTAATGACATCTTTAAGGGATGAGAGCAAAATGATCAATGTCCAGTTCAGTTCAGGTCAGTCACTCATTCGTGTCCAAATCATTTGTGTCCATTGCCACACCATGAACTGCTGCACGCCAGGCTTCCCTGTCCTTCACCAACTCCCAGAGCCTGCTCAAATTCATGTCCATCAAGTCGATGATGCCATCTAACTGTTTCATTCTCTGTCTTCCCCTTCTCCTCCCACCTTCAATATTTCTCAGCATCAGAGTCTTTCCAATGAGTCTGTTCTTAACATCAGGTGGACAAAGTATTGGAGTTTCAGCTTCAGCATCAGTCCTTCCAATGAATATTCAGGACTTATTTCTTTTAAGACCAACTGGTTTGATTTCCTCGCAGTCCAACAGACTCTCAAGAGTCTTCTCCGATACCACTGTCCAAAAACATCAATTCTTCATGCTCAGCTTTCTTTATAGTCCAACTCTCATATTCATACATGACTACTGCAAAAACCATAGCTTTGACTGGACGGACCTCTGTTGGCAAAGTAATGTCTTTGCTTTTTAATATGCTATCTAGTTTGGTCATAACTTTTCTTCCAAGGAGTAAGCATCTTTTAATTTCATGCTTGCAGTCAGCATCTGCAGTGATTTTGGAACCCCCCTCCCAAAATAAAATCTATCACTGTTTCCATTGTGTCCCCATCTATTTGCCATGAAGTGGTGTGACTGGATGCCATGATCTAAGTTTTCTGAATGTTGAGTTTTAAGCCAACTTTTTCCCTCTCCTCTTTCAGTTTCATCAAGAGGCTCTTTAGTTCTTCACTTTATGTCATGAGGGTGGTGTCATCTGTGTGTCTGAGGTTATTGATATTTCTCCCAGCAATCTTGATTCCAGCTTGTGCTTCATCCAGCCCAACATTTCCATGATGTATTCTGCATATAAGTTAAATAAGCAGAGTGACAATATACAGCCTTGACGTACTCCTTTACCAATTTGGAATCAGTCTGTTGTTCCATGTCCAGTTCTAACTGTTGCTTCTTGACCTGCATATAGATTTCACAGGAGGCAGGTACGGTGGTCTGGTATTCCCATCGTTTTCAGAATTTTCCACAGTTTATTGTGATCCACACAGTCAAAGGCTTTGGCATAATCAATAAAACAGAAGTAGATGTTTTTCTGGAACTCTCTTGTTCTCTCGGTGATCCAGGGGATGATTGGCAATTGGATCTCTGGTTCCTCTGCCTTTTCTAAATCCAACTTAAATATCTGGAAGTTCACTCATTCTCTTTATACCAGGTTCTTTGCCTTTTTAATTCACTGTTCATGTCTGTGTATGTGTAAACACAATCATATTCAAATCTTAACCCTGGCTATCTCTGAGAAGTAGTGCTGCAGGTAAATATTTCATGCTATGTTCTTTTAAATATTTTTCAATCATGGATGTCACCTTAAAAACTAATTTCTAAATAACCTGCCGTTTGCCTGTGTTACTTTAAAAATAAGAGCAAAATACAAAATGTATACTTTAAATAAAAGGAAGCTTATAGTGTAATTGAAAAAAAAAAGACACATAGAGTACAATCATTTAAAAATTAAATACTAAGTGCCATTCTGTTGTTCACAAGGGATGAGCAAGAGACAGGTTGGAGAGAACTTTTCAGGGGAGATAATTGGTGAACTTACCTAAAAGAAAGTAGAGAAAATGATCAGCCACACTCCATGCATCGAACATATCATGTATAATGCACAGAAATCTGAAATCATGTCATGAGGACTATGTGTAATTTGCTGGGACTAGAGGGTATACTATGTGGTGGATAAAGAACATCATGGGAAATGCAGATGGGAAGATACGACCTCATGAAGTTTTACTTTACCCTGCAAAGAAATGGAAGCCATACAATATTCATAAGCAGGAACTCAGATGACCAGATCAGTGTTTGAAAATGGTAACTCTGACAGGAGTGTAGAGGTTGGCATGGCTCTAGGAGAGAAGGAAATTGCAGAACTGGTTACATGTTTTCTTGCCATCTGCTTCTGACTCTGACAGCCCATATTGCTATTGAGCTCAGGACCCCCCCGGGAACCCCAGTCCTGGGAGTGCTTACTGGGCTGTGAACCTGCAGGTGTGCTCCATGCCCGGAGCCAACCTCAGGTAGGTGGAGCTTCTGTCACTCAGAGCCAGATATAATTGGCCCCTGTGGGACCTTGATGGCAGACACTTGGGGGCAGAGGTGGAAGAGGGGAAAGAGCTAAGAGTAGAAAACCCAAGGGATGGATGATTATTTTATGCATATTTATTCTACATGACAAAAGGAACAGAGTTCAGAAAGCAGCACAATGAACACACTTACTACAGTTCCTCATGTCTTTTGCTTCCTTCCATTAGGGAAAAACCTTGAATTGTCTGTCAAGCCTCATAAGTGGGCCTTTATCTTTGAACCAAGTCAGTTTTTCTAGCACATCAACCACTGACAAACTTTGTTTCTTTCTCCCCTGGATAAGAATGCCCAACTCAAAGAATGCATAGGTATATTTAATAAGATAACTGCTGTTCAATTCCTAGGGCAATAATTAGGTCACAATAAATGGTGCTGATAATAATGTGAATGCCAATAGTAATACTATGTCTTTAAACTAATTTGTATTGATACATATCTTCAGGCATTACAATAGCCACTTTACATAAAATTATACATTTAGTATTTACATTTTGAAGGATAAAATTTGAACAGATTCATTTGCCTGAAGTCATAAATCTAAGCTCAGAGCCCTGAACCCCAAACTATGTGGCGCCAGAGTCTGTAAGTTTAACCATTCTTTGACACTGCCACAATAACAGACATGCACCTTTAAAAGGAATGTCATATTTTGTTCTTTTCTCTCTCCTCAGGAGATAGAAATGATCCTTACCATTTTGCAGCTTTGATTAGTGCTTTTACTAAAACTTAGCTTCCTGAATTTGTACAATCATGGATGTCACCTTAAAAACGAATTTCTAAATAACCTGCCAGTATGCCTGTTTTGAAAAAAAAAAAAAAAGATTACACTTACAGTCGTTGACAGAAATGGAAAGTTGCAGGAATATTTAACTTTCTATTACTCTCCAGCAGCAGTTACTAAAGCCTGATCACACTCTTTCATAACTAACATATTAATGGGAAGGGGAGGAATGATGGAGTCTTTTTTTGCCAGTTGGAAAATAATTTTTATTTTAATAGCACAGGTATTGTGCTATAGAAAAAAGTGTTCTACTAGTTTTCTGAGATTTTCTTTTTTCTTTCTGACTCACTGAGTGTCAATCTCCTGCTCCAACACTTGAAGCACTGCTGGCCAAAACAATCCCTTGAGGGTTCTTTACCCAAGGTAGACTTTTACGATCCCAGGTTACTTTGAAAACCATTTATTGAGAATCCACTGAGTACCCAGTACTGTGTTATGTTGTTCTGATATCATATGTATTAAAGTTATGACCAACATAGATAGTATATTCAAAAGCAGAGACATTACTTTGCCCACTAGGTCCGTCTAGTCAAGGCTATGGTTTTTCCTGTGGTCATGTATGGATATGAAAGCTGGACTGTGAGAAGGCAGAGTGCCGAAGAATTGCTGCTTTTGAACTGCGGTGTTGGAGAAGACTCTTGAGAGTCCCTTGGACTTCAAGGAGATCCAACCAGTCCATTCTGAAGGAGATCAGCCCTGGGATTTCTTTGGAAGAAATGATGCTAAAGCTGAAGCTCCAGTACTTTGGCCACCTCATGTGAATAGTTGACTCATTGGAAAAGATCCTGATGCTGGGAGGGATTGGGGGCAGGAGAAGGGGACGACAGAGGATGAGATGGTTGGATGGCATCACTGACTCGATGGACGTGAGTCTGAGTGAACTCCGGGAGTTGGTGATGGACAGGGAGGCCTGGCGTGCTGCGATTCATGGGGTTGCAGAGTCGGACACGACTGAGCGACAGAACTGAACTGAAACCGTGTCAGAGACACTCCCAGCTCAGCTAGCTAGACTGAATGCAGATTCAAGGCAAAGTTTTGAAATGGAGAATGGAGGTGAATGTAGAAGACACTTGCAGTCATTTCTCACTCAGCTTAGAAGCCTTTCTTTAATGGCAGGAGTTTATAACTCTTCCCTATCCTTTCTCAGGCTGCCCTGGTAGCTCAGCTGGTAAATAATCTTTTCTGCAATGCAGGAGATCTGGGTTTGACCCCTAGGTTGGAAAGATCCCCTGGAAGAGGGCATGGCAATCCACTCCAGTATTCTTGCCTGGAGAATCCCCATGGACAGAGGAGACTGGTGGGCTACATTCCATGTGGTCCCACAAAGTCGGACACAACTGAGAGACTCAGCATAAAACAGCATCTTCCTTCACAACAGGAGAGAGGGTAGCTTCTTGTAAATGTATCTGTGTTAAAAGAAGACCAATACCACTGCAGTTTCTGCCTTCCAAAAGTTTATTCAGCCCCAATTTGCCATATTATCTTTAATTTTTTAAACAAAGTCTTTAAGTTTGAGTGCTCCCATCAGAATGAAGGAAACAAGTGACATAGATGTGACAGTAAAAGATAATCAGACATTATATGGCTAGTCAACAAAGTCCATGGTTCAGAGAGTACATTAATAATCCCTTACATTGGCTTTTGGAAAGGTTTTTATAAATATCTTGCCTTTGCACTGCCCTGTGAGTTGTATAAGACTGTGTATTCCCATTGGAAAGATCAGAAATTGAAGCTTGCAGAGGTTGAAGAACTTGGGGAAGGTTACATAGCTAGCATTAGTTGAGTGGGGACTAATATCTGGGTCTTGATCCACATCGCCTTTGGTGGGGGAAGGTCCCTTCACCTAGCGATCCAAGCAAGAACAATAGAAGTCATTCTCATCTCCATCTGTCCCTCCTATTCTTTCTGAACACCTCTGCCAGCTGTTTCCTTGGTTAATCCACTGCCAGCCTGGTCTAGATGATCCTAAATTAATAAAGCAGCTTCCAACTATTGGTCTCTCTGCTTCCAGTCTTTCTCGCTAATCTATTCTTTGTAAACATTTAAATCAGACTCATCACCCATCTGTTTGAAACCCTTAAATGGCTCTTAACTTCTTGCCTTGGTACCTGAGGCCCCTGGTAACCTCACTATTTTTCATTTTACCCCTCCCTTGTAATTTGCTACCAATGCATCCACAAGATGAAACTAAATGCAGTACCTCTCTTATTTCTAGACCATTTTGTATGATGTCTACCTGGCTTTATAGAAATCCTATTTTTTTTTCCTTCTACAAGCTAATTTCCATCTGGTTTGCATCTATTTGTTCTTTAGGTCTCTAAGCACATACTGTCTCTTCCTAGAAGACTTCCCTGATGCTCCAAGCTCAGCATAGGTGTCCATTAGCTTTGGTGCAATAGCCTTTTATGCTCATTCTTCTAGCATTTATCACACAGCAATGTGAGTATCATATTGTATTTCCTATTAGATTGTAACTGTATTCAGATCAGCAGGATGAGATGGCATGGTTCTTTTAGGCTCTTTGGGAAACTCAAAGTTGTATAGCTAGAGCACAGCTATGAAGTTTTTGGAAAGACATTAGCATCTGGGCTGTTGAAGTATAAGCAGTGCTATGGACCTGACCACTAGTCTAAGCCAGGACATGCTTGACTTACATCTGTAGTAAATGAAACTTTGACTCCTGAGTAACAATGGATGAGTAACAACTGACAAGAACTCCTTCTTAAAAATGTTCACTCTAAATTGGAATAAAATTAACTAATAGAAAAAGAGGGCTGGTTTTATTTAACAAAAATTTCATCCTGTCCCCTAACCATAACCTTTCTGAAATCCTACATCAATTATATAAAGAATTTGCTATTTCAGTGCTTTTTTTCAGAATTCAGAATTACTCATAAAACAAGCATGACCATTGAGACAGTACAGGCATGCAATTATTTGATACAATTTGTTAAACTGGATTATGCTCTGTAGTTTTTAATGGGCATTATAGGCTGCTCTTGGGTAGGAACCACTATTTCATGCATGATATCTAGTACAGAGTGTGACATACACCATTAGTATGTGTTAGGTAATGTTTATATATATATATATATATAAAGTTGTTTGATTCTAAGCACAGCTCTGGCTGTCAGGATTGATATTTTCCAGATCCAATGCAAGAAAACAAAAACTACAAACAAAAAACTCTCAACACTTAGAGATATCACAAAATGGATAAAATTTCACTTTTCAGAGCACCTTTCAGCAGTAATACTCTTTTTTTGGACTCCCTGGGAATATGTTTGATTAAATAAATGCTAATCATCAAATTTCCTTCAAAGGTTGAGTCTTATTATATTTAAGATTCTTGTTTGTTGGTATACAGATTTGAGCCCACAGCTGAATTCCTCAGAAAGATAGTGAAGAGAACGATAGTGAAGAGGAAGTTAGTGGAGAGGAAGATGGTGGAGGGGTGCAGAGGCTGAGTGCTACATAATGAAAAAGTAGAAGCAGTGCTTGCAGTTAGGCAAGATGAGTGCAGAGACTGTGGAGAAAGGAAGTCAAATAGCAACACACTCTTTTCCTCTCCTATGAATTCTTCGCAAAATCTACATCTTTCCTCCATACTTTTACTATAAATTCATTCTTACTGTAGAATATAATGAAGTGCTGACTGTTTCAGACACCCAACCTGAATTTTCAGACACTTCCAGTACCTAGATATTAAGTAAAATTTTCAGTTATTTGGACAATGGGTGGTGTTGGAAATGAGTTTATTTATTATGTGATTATTTACTGAGTATCTTCTACATGGCAAGCACAAGGAATATAGCCATGAACCAGATTCTTAAGGACTCTTTACTTGTGGAACTCATCCTCTAGTAGGTGAGCCAAAAAATTTGGTACAGATACAATAAAGCCTGTGATAAGTACTTTGAAGGGAGAAAATTTTATATGATAGATATCAAAATACAACTGGGGGGACTTTCAATAAGACAGTTAGGGAAAATCTATCTGAGGGGTGATGTTGAAAGTGAGATCTTAAAAAGAGAAGACCAACCTTGGTTAAAAGAGGGAGTAAGAGAATTCCAGGTCTACCAAAATATATTGAGGCAAGAAAGACACTTGTGTGTTCAAGAAATTGTCAGAGGACCACTGTGATTGGAAAAGTGGTAAGGTGGCAAGAGATGAGACAAAAATAATATTTAAAATAGATAAAGTTCCTAGTTTAACATTTGTGTTATTCTGTTTGGGCTGCTATATAAAAATACTGAGTGGCTTGTAAATAACAGACATTTATTTCTCACAGTTCTGGAGGCTAGTAAGTCCAAGATCAAGGTGGTGGCAGATTCTATGTCAGGTGAGGTCCTGTTTTCTGGTTCATACACAGTTGTTTTCTCACTGTTGTCTTCACATGGCATAAAGTGGGAAGGAGCTCTCTGGGTCTCTTTTGTAAGGGCACTAATCTCTTTCAAGAAGGCTCCACCCTCAGGACCTAATCACCTCCCAAAGGCCTCATCTCTGAATACTATTATGTAAGGGGCTAAATTTCAACACAAACATTTCATTTATAGCAACATTCTACTTTACTTTTATATCTCACAATGATAATAAGATGATAATTTATTTATATTGGATTTCCACTTGGAGTGGTAGTAAGCAATGTTGATTCTGAAATGCTACATATTTTAGAGCAAAATTTTAATAAGAAAGCTTTCTCTTTCTCATTGTTGAAGGAACTATCTTTATCTAGTGACACTGGCTGATGTCTTGTCTTTCTACCAATGTCAATTTTATCTTGTTGCCTTTTCCAAGAGGATGGAAAAAGTTTTATGTCTTAACTATAAATGACAGTAGAGCATTAATGTGATGAATAGCTTTAATTTCAATAAGTGTGTTCAAACCTGAAGAAGGCCAGGACTGAAGCATTCTGCTGATACATTCCAAAAGCAATGCCATTATTTATCAATAGTTATTTAATCAATCTATCTGAAAACCCCCAAAGCAAAATTGGAAATGCAGAAATAAATGGATTTATAAAAAAGAAACCAAGTTTTTTTTTTGTTTGTTTTTTGTTTTTTAATAAGAGTCTTTGCTTTGCATATGACAAAAAATGAATGATATTATTCCACCTATGAACTAAGCCAGGAGAGCAGGTTAGCTATTGACAGCATCTGGCAATTTTCATGATGTTGAAAGGGAGTAAAACTACCACCACCTTGAAGCAGATTTCTCACTTTCAGGAGCTTAAGGCAATTACAAAGCCCTTAGGGCTCCTTATTTTTGGTTTTTAACCATTCTTAACAACTGAAGTGCTTAGAAAGTTGTAAACATGGGGAGAAATTAAATGCCACAATGACATGGACTTGCACTGGAGTCAACTAAAGAATAATACTTCTCCTATATAACTCTTAACCTGGCACATTTCCATAAGAAGACTTCCAAAATTAGTCTTTATAAACATTAATGAGAATAGCATAATCATTTTTAATAGTATAGGTTCTGGATTTGAATCCTAGTTCTACCCCTTATTCTGGAGAAGGAAATGGCAACCCACTCCAGTGTTCTTGCCTGGAGAATCCCATGGACTGAGGAGCCTGCTAGGCTGCAGTCCATGGGGTCGCTAAGAGTCAGACATGACTGAGGACTTCACTTTTACTTCTCACTTTCATGCATTGGAGAAGGAAATGGCAACCCACTCCAGTGTTCTTGCCTGGAGAATCCCAGGGATGGGGGAGCCTGGTGGGCTACCGTCTATGGGGTCGCACAGAGTCGGACACGACTGAAGCGACTTAGCAGCAGCAAATGTTAGCAATTTTTGTTATTATACTTCAGTGTTTTATATTTTAGGATAATCACCTACATGGTACATGGAATCTCCTTGCAAGAAAGAGCCTCCTTGCAAATTATAGCATAATACTGTATGCTATGTCTCTATTAAAGCCATATTACTAAGAATTGAACAGAAAACACATACAGACACAGCATTAAAATAGCTGACTATATAATCCTGAAAAATATCTTGTAGGCATCTTCATGCCTTAGAAACATAGAAAACAGTTTTTTGAAGAAGTATACTTTTTTAAAGTGGTCTCAGGATATTAAGATTCTCAAAAAATTAAAACCTTTGAAAATATGGTGATGACTTCTTATTTCACATGACAATTGCTTACTCATGTAATCAATTACTTTCTCTAGAAAAGTAAAGCATATTTGTGTAACAAAGAAATTACAAATCAGTTCAGTGAGGATTTATCCTTTCTCAGTCTGTTTGAAAGTATGAGATTGTTTTTATTTGTGAAGGCTAAGACATAAATAAAAATATAGAGATGCAAGAGCAGAGAAAGAGGGGATGCTAAGAGAATGTAAGTAGGATAACTAAATAGCTTGGGAAGGAAAAATAGATTTAGAAGCAGGTCAGCTCTTTGGACAATTTTGCAGGGAATTTCTGAACCAAATCAGGAGAAGAAGAGACTGTCAGTCAATGGATAAGTCTAAGAAAAGGCCCAGCAAAACTTTTCAGGTTTGCTTTACCTGAGAAACTGGTTGGTCACTTTGATGGACCAGTTGCTTTTCATATACTTCATCCAAGTTTTACATGGGTATGACTGTGCCTTATTGGAGAGAGAAATTTTGGAAGCCAGAACCAATACTCTCTGTTCAATCAAGTGCTTCCAATAATCTTAAAAATGCCATCCTTGATGCCAAGCATTTGGCAAGCTGCATTATGTGTTAATGATTCACTGATCCTTGTGGAGACAGAGTGTACAAAGGGGAGCAGTGAACATGCATACATAATTAGCTTTTCTAATACTCATTCTTAATATTCCCCAAAGCACCAGTAGAAAAGATTCATTTAATTTTTATAAAATAATCTGTGATTCCAACTGAGATGTGATTCTTTATCATTCAGAAATGCCACATGGCTACATCACATTCTCCAAATACCCATTCAAACTATTAGAATGATACAACGCAGTCTTTGCCTTTGCAAATATGAAATGCATTTTGTAATCAACAAGAGTGGGTGTATCCTTGCATATGATCCAGCTTTCATCACTTTGGTTCCTTTTCTCTTGGAGACAATGATTACAGAGAATCTCTGAAAGTCATGTAAGTAGTCTGTTTTTCTAGATAGAAAGATATTCTATACCTAGCCTTTGATTTACTTGAATATTTATATAGTTTATACTTTGTAAAACACACAAATGTAATCTTAGAACACGTGGAAAATGTTTAAAAGTCTTAAAAATTATATAATAATCCTAAGAAAGCATGACTTTGGGGGAGGTAACCTTGGTTTACAACATTATATGTTTCAGGCACACAAGATTGTATTTTGATTTCTGTATACACTAGTGTGCCTAATATCCAAAATGTATAAACATGACTTTTTTAAACTGAGTATCATATAAAATGTGCAGCACATATGCTAAAATCGGAATGATACAGAGATTAGCCTGGCCCCTGTGCAAAGATGACATGGAAATTCATGAAGTGTCCCATATTTTGGGGGTTTTCCCAGGTGGCACAGTGTTAAAGAATCTGCCTGCCAATGCAAGAGATGCAGGCTCAGTCCCTGGGTTGGGAAGATACCTTGGAGAAGTTAATGGCAACCCCATGGACAGAGGAGTCTGGCAGTCTACCGTGCATGGGATCTCAAAGAGTTGGACATGACTGAATGGCTTACACTTTGCCAACGAGTGTCCATATAGTCAAAGCTATCGTTTTTCCAGTAATCAAGTATGGATGTGAGAGTTGGACCATAAAGAAGGCTGAGGACTGAAGAATTTATGCTTTTGAATTGTGGGGCTGGAGAAGATTCTTGAGAGTCCCTTGGACTGCAAGAAGATCAAACCAGTCAATCCTAAGGAAAATCAACACTGAATATTCATTGGAAGGACAGATGCTGAGGCTGAAACTCCAATATTTTGGCCACCTGATGTGAAGAACTGACTCATTGAAAAATACCCTGATCCTGGGGGAAATTGAAGGCAGGAGGAGAAGGGGAAAACAGAGGACAAGATGGTTGGAGGGCATCATCAATTCATAGAATTTATGCTTTTGAATTGTGGGGCTGGAGAAGATTCTTGAGAGTCCCTTGGACTGCAAGAAGATCAAACCAGTCAATCCTAAGGAAAATCAACACTGAATATTCATTGGAAGGACAGATGCTGAGGCTGAAACTCCAATATTTTGGCCACCTGATGTGAAGAACTGACTCATTGAAAAATACCCTGATCCTGGGGGAAATTGAAGGCAGGAGGAGAAGGGGAAAACAGAGGACAAGATGGTTGGAGGGCATCATCAATTCAATGGAAATGAGTTTGAGCAAGCTCCGGGAGTTGGTGATGGACAGAGAAGCCTGGCACATTGCTTTCCATGGAGTCACAAAGACTCTGACATGAGTGAAGAACAACATTCTTAATACATATCATGATATACTGCTGCTTCTGCTGCTGCTAAGTCGCTTCAGTCATGTCCGACTCTATATGACCCCATGGATGGCAGCCTACCAGGCTCTTCCATCCATGGGATTTTCCAGGCAAGAGTACTGGAGTGGGTTGCCATTGCCTTCTCCACATGATATACTACTTCCAAATAATTTATTACCTAATAGAAAAAGAGAAGCCAGTGAACTACGTTACTCAATAATTTTGCCTACCTATAAAAGAGTTTTTGGCATTTTCTAAATTTGTATCTTTAGATTTTGAGAAATCTTTCAAAAACTTGTTTGTATTTGTTTTCTGTTTTGCTTGTATTGAAGTACAGTTAACTTACAATATTACATAAGTTTCAGGTGTTCAGTTCAGTTCAGTTCAGTTGCTCAGTCGTGTCCGACTCTTTGCGACCCCATGAAGCACAGCATGCCAGGCCTCCTTGTCCATCACCAACTCCTGGAGTTCACTTAGACTCGCGTCCATTGAGTATGTGATGCGATGNGAGTGCAGCACTTTCACAGCATCATCTTTCAGGATTTGAAACAGCTCAACTGGAATTCCATCACCTCCACTAGCTTTGTTCGTAGTGATGCTTTCTAAGAATATTAGGGTACATGTATTTTTTAGAACTAGTTTTCATACAAGGCCCTTACTATTTTACTTCTTGTCTAAATTACCAAATGTTGTCAAGTCTTGGAGTGTATAAACAATCATGTGTTGAAATGCAGATATTTAGGAATATGTCCGAAAAATAGTAGGAGTAGCATTTTGAGGTGTAGATTATTGCTTTTTAAACTAAATGGGAATTACTCATACGTTGGTAAAGTTGTGTAGTCCCTGAAACTTTGTTTTTTGAAGGAAGATTAGATAGAAGTGGAGACTGTTCTCCTGGCAATAATTTCTGATTGTAGAAAGTACTTTTTCTTTAACTTGTGCCTGGCCAACTCAGAAAGTTTCTGTGGCCTTGGCAAAGTTAATCATATTTAGATTCTGAACAGGAATAATGTGCCCTAAATAAAGCCTTATTACTTTTCAGAAGTATAAATGAGAGAGTGAGAAAGAAAAAAAAGTCTGAGGGGGCTTCCCTGGTGTTCTATGATTAAGAAACTGCCTTGCAATGCAGGGGACGCAGGTCTGATCCCTGGTCAGGGAACTGATATCTCACATGCCACAGAGCAGCTGAGCCCTTGCACCACAGCTAGAGAGTCCCCGGGCTGCAGGGAAAGATTCTGCATGAGGCAACAGAGATCCTGTGTACCACAGTGAAGACCTGATGCAACCAAATATATATTTTTAAAAATTTGAGAATTAGTGCAGCATTAGTGACTTTGAAGAGTGATAGAACTGGAGTTGAATCCTGTTACTGCCATTGGTAGTTGTATAACCTTGGGCAAGTTGCTTTGTGTATCTAATCTGTTTTCTTATCTGTGAAATGGGGATAAAAATAACTTTCAAAGTTTTGTAAGAATTAAATAGAATCATGCCTGTAAATTGGAACAGTGACTCACTGTTGTGTACAGTAAATGTTAGGTACAACTGCTACCATATCCCTAGGTCTAGACATTAAAATTTCCTTCAAGATCCTTAGAATCTATTATAATATGTTTGGCATGCTGTGTTATTGTTGTATTATATATACTCAAATTAATATATGTATAGATGAGTTTGTGAATGTAAGTAAAAGAGTTCTGCTCTTAGTTTTCCAGTAGGAATTCAAGTGTAACCAGCAAACCAGAAAAATAGGTCTAGACTAAAGTAGTTTACTTCCACAGAAGAAATTTTTCTATCAGAAGGTAAGTTTACACATTTACTGAGCAACTACCAGATTTATTTGATTCTTTTAAAAGATATCTTATTTTACTTAGTCACTATAATTTAAGGCAGAAAGAGTTTAGATCAGTTGAATTTGCCCAAGTTCATACCGTGTTAGGAATTATAGGGAAATTGTAGGAACTATGGGAAGTTTGAACTCCTCTGTCATTCCAAACCATATACTCCTTTGTATTTCTAGCACCTCTCTCTCAACTTGGGAAGCTTTAAAAATTATCAGTACCTAGGCCACATCCCAGATGGTTTAAATCAATTTCTAGAGTTAGACCTAAGCATCAGTATTTTTATAAACTTCCCAGGTAATTTTATTACATGGAGTGAGACCCACTAATCTGTTTTAGTGCCTAGTAGAAAACGATATTCAATAAATAAACTTGACTGTTGAGAGAATACATCCTTGATTGCCCAGCTGCCTCACTGTAATTCATTCCATATTACAGTCAACCTAGAGTACTTCTGTATTCACTTAAATTTTTAAAAGGGCCTTTATATTATACTTTATACATACCCATGGTTTGGTCCCATAGCATGTATAAGAAGATCTCAGGCAGTAGTTAATGTTTGCTCCTAATAGAATTCTGAATTTCCTTCATTTCTCAAAAGAAGAATAGATACGAAAATAGAGGAAGACTCAGGGTTTCTTTCTTATGTTGCATCCAAAGTTGAAGACATAGGTTGTAAGTAGGTATTTATTGATTAGCTTTGTTTTAAAATGATTTAATATTTTTTAAATGATACATGGTTCAAAAATAGAAAGATGGAAAGGAATGTGCATTGAAAATTGTTCCTCTTCACCTCCTAGTCATAGTTCCCCACCCAGGTTACCATCAATGTTATATCAGTATACTTCCAGAGATAGTCTGAACATACATAAAGAACTGCATTTGTATATATTTCCCATTTTTACCCTTATGGTAGTATGTGCATCATGTTTGTTTACTTCACAGGGTATCATATCTATAAATAAGGAATTTTATCAATATATAATTGCTTTTTATTACTATTGTTTCTCTATATACCAAAATTTATTTTAATCAGTTACCTGCTGATATTTAGGTTATTTTCAGTTTTTCTCTATTACAGACAACGGTACATTGAATAGATAAGTCATTTCAGTTCTGTGTAAGCTTATCTTCAGATAAATACCCAGAAATTCAAGGTATTGATATGGCCAGTTTGCCATTTGGTTGGGAAATGAAATAGAAGCATGAAAAAATATGGAAGATTAAAGATATGATGAAGCAATAGTGATCAAAAGTTATTGTAGTAGGAACAATATTAAACCGGAATGAAAGGACAGGAATGAGCCTATAGCCAAGAATAAGGTGAGAGAACTTGTGTATATACATGTAATATGTTTGTGATTAAAATATACTAATAAAATTTCCTAAAATCTAAAGTTTTTATACATATTTGAGCTTTTTAAAACACATTTTAATTGTATAAAAACTCTTCATATCTTTATGAGAAAATATCTTGCTATTTTCATTTCAGGTTTAATATTTTGATCAAGATTTTATCTTTTCATGCATGACTATGTTTTATTTATAATCTCACTCTTTTTCTTACCTTTAGCCCTGGAAGAAAGCGGGACTTTTCTCCTGTTCCTTGGAGTCAGTACTTTGAGTCCATGGAAGATGTAGAAGTAGAGAATGAAACTGGCAAGGATATATCCTTTGCAAACTGGCTTATTCCTTAATAAATTTATAGTGTCTACAAAGATTTATATAGTTCCTAAAATGTTATTTATTTTTGCTGTTTATTTCATTTTTAGTCTGTCTGTTCCTTGCATGACATGGGATGTTACTTGTAAGGCTATTAATATCTTATTTGGCTATAATTGTCTAATACATGGGAGGGGATTAAGAATTAAATTCCTTGGAGAAGGAAATGGCAACCCACTCCAGTACTCTTGCCTGGAAAATTCCATGGACTGAGGAGGTTGGTAGGCTACAGTCCATGGGGTCGCAGAGTTGGACACGACTGAGCGACTTCACTATGATTATTTGGATGATTAAAATATGTATATAAAATACTAAACCAAGTGCAACAGTCATTTTACAAGTAATGCTTTTTGTTGTTATTATATTTAAATGTCTAAGTGAATTATAATCTCTTTACATTGTATAATTAAGTAATATATATTTTTTAGGATTCTTGAATTTTGGGGAATTTTATAATAAATTTGGCCTATTGATATTTGGAAAAAAAAAAAAAAAAGAATTAAATTCCTGAAACTGATATATCTTTTGAGGGGATGGTTTCATGAGTCAAGTGAGTTGAACCAGTTTAGTGTCTAGAAACCAGGAATTATGTCCTCTTTAGAGCAAAGGGAATAGTTCAATGTTTTTTTTTCCATTGAAAAAGTGGTCACACAGCTCCCATGCCTCAAAAACAGGTCTGGTGTCTCAGAAACTTCTCCGTAAGTGCCTCTTAAGCTTGGAAGGCTGTAGCTTTGCTTATAATTTGGTCCTGTCTGAATTTTCTGATTGGTATCATCATAACTAAGTAATCAACAATTTCAGTGAGCAAAAGCTTAAATATGTCATCTTTAACTATTCATACACTTTTCGAGTTTACAAGAGTGGTTCAGAGGGTCCAGTCCTACTCCTTCTGCATGGAGGAGGCCATTCTGCCCTTTCCTGGGCTGTGTTCACGGTAAGTAAGTAATTGATACTACTACTACTACTACTACTAAGTCACTTCAGTCGTGTCCGACTCTGTGTGACCCCATAGATGGAAGCCCATCAGGCTCTCCCATCCCTGGGATTCTCCAGGCAAGAACACTGGAGTGGGTTGCCATTTCCTTCTCCAATGCATGAAAGTGAAGAGTGAAAGGGAAGTCGCTCAGTCGTGTCCGACTCTTAGCGACCCCATGGACTGCAGCCCACCAGGCTCCTCCGTCCATGGGATTTTCCAGGCAAGAGTACTGGAGTGGGGTGCCATTGCCTTCTCCGAAGTAATTGATAGTGGAAGTTAATGTTACCTCAGTGAAACTATCAGCCATGCCGTGTAGGGCCACCCAAGATGGACGGGTTATAGTTGTGACAAAATGTGGTCCACTGGAGAAGGGAATAGCAAACAAACCACTTCAGTATTCTTGCCTTGAGACCCCATGAACAGTATGAAAAGGCAAAATGATAGGATACTGAAAGATCAACTCCCCAGGTTGGTAGGTGCCCAATATGCTACTGAAGATCAGTGGAGAAATAACTCCAGAAAGAATGAAGAGACAAAGTCAAAGCAAAAACAACACCCAGTTGTGAATGTGACTGGTGATGGAAGCAAAGTCTGATGCTGTAAAGAGCAATATTGCATAGGAACCTGGAATGTTAGGTCCATGAATCAAATTGGAAATCAATCAAATCAAAGGCAAATTGGAAGTGGTCAAACAGGAGATGGCAAGAGTGAATGTCGACATTCCAGGAATCACTGAACTAAAATGGACTGGAATGGGTGAATTTAACTCAGATGACCGTTATATCTACTACTGTGGGCAGGAATCCCTTCGAAGAAATGGAGTAGCCATCATAGTCAACAAAAGTGTCCAAAATGCAGTACTTGGATGCAGTCTCAAAAACGACAGAATGATCTCTGTTCGTTTCCAAGGCAAACCATTCAGTATCACAGTAATCCAAGTCTATGCCCTGACCAGTAGTGCTGAAGAAGCTGAAGTTGAGTGGTTCTGTGAAGACCTACAAGACCTTCTAGAACTAACACCCCAAAAAGATGTCCTTTTCATTATAGGGGACTGGAATGCAAAAGTAGGAAGTCAAGAAATAGCTGGAGTAACAGGCAAATTTGACCTTGGAGTACAGAATGAAGCAGGGCAAAGGCTAACAGTTTAGCTAAGAGAATGCACTGTTCACAGCCAACACCCTCTTCCAACAACACAAGAGAAGACTCTATACATGGACATCACCAGATGGACAAAACCAAAATCAGACTGATTATATTCTTTGCAGCCAAAGATGAAGAAGCTCTATACAGTCAGCAAAAATAAGACTGGGAGCTGACTGTAGCTCAGATCATGAACTCCTTATTGTCAAATTCAGACTTAAATTGAGGAAAGTAAGGAAAAGCACTAGACCATTCAGGTAGGACCTAAATCAAATCCCTTACAATTATATAGGGAGGTGAGAAATAGATTCAAGGGATTAGATCTGATAGACAGAGTGCCTGATGAACTATGGATGGAGGTTCTTGACGTACAGAAGACAGGGATGAGAACATCCCCAAGAAAAAAATGCAAAAAAGCAAAATGGCTGTCTGGGGAGCCCTTACAAATAGTTGTGAAATGAAGAGAAGTGAAAGGCAAAGGAGAAAAGGAAAATATCCATTTGAATGCAGAGTTCCAAAGAATAGCAAGGAGAGATAAGAAAGCCTTCCTCAGCGATCAGTGCAAAGAAATAGAGGAAGACGATAGAATGGGAAAGACCAGAGATCTCTTCAAGAAAATTAGAGATACCAAGGGAACATTTCATGCAAAGATGGGCTCAATAAAGGACAGAAACGGTATGGACCTAACAGAAGCAGAAGATATTAAGAGGTGTCAAGAATACACAGAAGAACATACAAAAAAGATCTTCATGACCCAACGATGGTATGATCACTCACCTAGAGCCAGACATCCTGGAACGCGAAGTCAAGTGGGCCTTAGGAAACATCACTGAACAAAGCTAGTGGAGGTGGTGGAATTCCAGTTGAGCTATTTCAGATCCTAAAAGATGATGCTGTGAAAGTGCTGCACTCAATATACCAGCAAAACTGGAAAACTCAGCAGTGGCCACAGGACTGAAAAAAAGCTCAGTTTTCATTCCAGTGCCAAAGAATGTTCAAACTACCGCACAATTGCACTCATCTCACACGCTAGTAAAGTAATGCTCAAAATTCTCCAAGGCTTCAACAGTACATGAACCAAAGCATATTCTAAAACTCTTATCAGTAGTATAGTATTGGCAGAAGGAATCCAGAAATAAGCCCATGTATAAGAATAGGTTAATATAAAAAAATCCAAATGGATTAAACTACTGAATTTAAAAAGATGATAAGAACATTAATATATGGTGTGGGGCAGCCACATGAAGTGGAAGCCATAAAAAAAAGGATAAGTTCAACTTTACTGAAAAAATTCCAAGGACTCCAAGAAGGCTCATGGTGAAAAGATAATCTCTAAAATAAATGATGTTGGGGAAACTGAATAGCTCCATGCAAAACATGTGTCTTTCTTACACACACAGGAATATTCAGCCATGAAAAAGGAATCTTGCCTTTTGCAACCACACAGAGGACCTTGAGTACGTTGTGTTAGATGAAATAAGTCAGATAAAGACAAGTAATATATGTTCTCAGTTATATGTAGAATCTAAAAAAGCTGACTTCATAGAAATAGAGATTAGAATGGTGATTGTCAAAGGCTAGGAGGTGGGGGAAGTGGGGAAATGTTGGCCAGAGGGTACCAACTCCCAGCTGTAAGATGACTTAGTTATGGGAATCAGTTAAATGTACAGCATGGTGACTAATTAATTGTATTCATACTTAAAAGTTGTTAAGAGAATAGATCTTAAATATTATCCACACACACAAATGATGATTATGTGAGAGGCTGGTGGTTATTGTGATAACCATTTTGCATATACACATGTATCAAATGATTACATCCAGTGCCTTAATATTATATGTCAATAATATTTCAGCAGAGTTGGGGGGAAAAGATCATAGGAAACATCCAAAGAGATGTCATTTAGATGACAAATCATATGAGCTTTTTTCTCCTCTCTTTCTTACTAATTTTCTATATTTTTATAATGTGAATATATTAAAAACATGTCAATTAAAAATAAAACGAGAAAATGTGATTTAAGAGCTTTGATTTGTTCTATGTTATACATTGACTGTTATGTTAGTAGCTTACCTTGGTTCTCATCTTATTTTTACTGCTAGTTGTATGATCCTGAGAAAATAATTTCCTTTCTTTTGACTTCCGTTTCCTCATTCATGAAATGTAGTAGTTAGCCTAGATAGTTGTCCTGTCTTTTTTTTTTTAAGTTAAAAAAGTGTTGATGACGTTTACTAACACTAATAGTGATGTATTACTGTCGAAGAGTCTAGTTCATTTGAGGAAGAAGATCCTCAATTTCAGGTTTGTTTAAACCAATAATATTGTACTGGCTCATATATTATGATTTCTTTTTCAGTATATTTTTAATTGGCACAAACTTGTATGTACTGCTGCTCTATCTTAAGAGAATCTTAGGTAGATTTTATGACTTGTACTGCTTTCAAAGATATTTCATTATCTGAGTGTCACATTTGTGTGGCATGCTGAACCAAGATAGACTGACTCAACGGTTCTTACCTAGAGTATTTCCCTTCTAGAATAGGGAAAAAATAACCAGTGAATGAAGATGAAAATCATAGGTGATAGCAGAGTTCAGAGGGGCTTTGCTTAGAGGTGCTTATTCTGTTTCATGGAAAGCTAGGAAGAGTTATTAAAGAGGGATTTCATATTTTGAAGTTGGGATAGAGCCAGAATATGTATCAAAAAAAACAGAGTCATTAGTTTTAAAATTTTTGTTTAAAGGGGAATTCCTTTAATTCTCTTGGGATCCTTTTTTATTTCTGATGGCAGTTCACCCAACAAACTTATCATTGGTAATGGGGAAAGATTTGCCAACCTTGATGTATCTTAATACTTTTCCTTTTCCTCCTAGGCAGCAATCATTAGTAGAGTTCAATGTAGGATTGTGGCTTTGGATCTTCGAGGTCATGGTGAGTGAAGTTCTTAATTACTGACTCAGTGACACATTTGCCAACCCTTTTGAATAGTGTAAAGTATTAAAAAGTTCACTGGGTCTGGTCATTTCCATTTGGGCATTTTGAGGGAAATCCTGGCTTTTAATTTTCACAAATATTTTATAAATTCACACACATATATATCTTGTTGAGAAAATGTCTGCTAACCAAATTCCAATGCTGGTGGTGTATAAGGAATGTGGAAAATCTGCTACTGTAATTATCCTCCTTCTTTGCTACTGTAATGATTATCCTTCATAAAGATATGTCTGTAACAGAAAATCCTTGCTGTGCCTATCATGTACAATTATAAAGTCCCCATTTAATTATCCTAAAGTGAGATTTTTGGAAGACAGTACTCTTGATTTTATCATTTATCTCCTTGGGAATTTTATTTTTAAAAATTTTCTTTTTAGGTGAAACAAAAGTCAGGAATTCTGAAGACCTGTCTGCAGAAACAATGGCAAAGTAAGTAATACTGTTTATACAGTCACCTGGCTTACATTACTATCATAAATAATAATATATCTTTATGGCTCTCCTGGTGAGATTGTTGAACAATAAATAACAGAGAACATTTTACTTCTTTTTTTTCCCCTCTATATCTGGTGTTTCTTTACTATTTAATATTGAAACCTCCAGTTTCTTGGTATATTCAATATGATGGTCATCATTTAAAATGATGCCCTGAAAATTCTTCAGGGAACAGTTTAGTCTGTGTTAGCTTTTGAAAAGTTTCCTTCTGTTCACAGAGTTGAATAGAATCTGAATATCTACTGGGGACCCAAGCTTGAAAAATAGTTGTTTACAAAAGGCTCTCTAAGATGTTCTTAAGATATCCTGCCCACATGCTTTTTCCAGCTTTATAGTAAGATGGGAACAAGGTATTAAAGAGTAACTGATTATACCCTGGACCGCAAAGTAAAAGATGAATAAAGCACCTACAGTGGCTCTCAAACCTGGCCATTCATCAGAATTATCTGAGAAATGATCTAGAGTACAGATCATCAGCCCTGCCTCACAGCTCTTGAATTCATGCTTCTACCAGTGGGTCTGGGCATTTATATTTTGATAAATTTCTATAAAGGAATCTGATGCAGCCAGTCCCACGACTGGTATTTAGGAACCACTATTCTGTATTGTGTGGGCTTCCCTGGTAGCTCAGTGGTAAAGTATCTGCCTGCCAATGCAGGAAACACGAGTTTGATCCCTGAGTTGGGAAGTTCCCCTAGAGTAGGAAATAGCAACCCACTCCAGTATTCTTGCCTGGAACATTTCTGTGGACAGAGAAGCCTGGTGGGCTACAGTCCATGGGGTCACAAAGAGTCGGACATGACTGAGTACATACACATACAACGTTCTATTTTGTAAACAGGCTTTTTCAAGCTACCTTGCTTTTAATACGTGCTCTCTCATGTGTTTAATCATGCTCTCTCAAGTATTTTTTTGGCACCAAAAATACCTTGTCCCTTCTTTCTTTAGCAGCTTGAATCTGCATATAAGTAAAGTTTAATCTGGATATAAGTTCTGTTTTTCCTTCAGAACCCAAATTCATGTGGCCAAAATTGTTATAGTAGATGTTATTTATGTGATTTCTATCTTCCAGGCTTTATTAAGTGTAAATTAAACATTTATTTAGAATAAATTATTTGTTTTAATCCATAGTTTAAATATTGTCACCTTTTTATCAATGAGGAAATTGGCACAGTAACTAACCATGTGAGGTCACACAGTTAATGGACCTGAACTGTGATCATTCAACCATAGTGCTTGGCAAAGAGAGAAATAACAATGTGTGAGAACCATTCCACTCAATTCCGTGTGCCTGAGAAACCATGAAAGGAGAGCCAAGAATCTGCTCCATTTTTTCCTTTGTAATGTGAGAACAGTAATGCCTGAGATAATCAAGCATGTAATACCCATGGAAAGATTCGCAGATGGTTTTTAAAGGGGACAAAAAAGTGAAATATATCATCTAAGTGGCCACGCAGCCAGACAAGGATGTGATAGCTTGACTGACATTCAAGAAGAAATTAAAGAATTGATGATGACCTTAAGGAAATATTGCCTAATCATGTATGAATCTGGGACAATCAGGAGAGAGAAATCAGATAGTAATAAACAAGGAAAGCTTAATATAAAGATTTATTAATTATAACAGCAGACTGGATAATGAGGAACTGGCTAGTAAAAAGAGTTCTAAAGAATATAGGGTTAATTAAGTTGATTATGGGAATCAATGTCTCAGTGTATACATGTCAAATCATCACATTGTACACTTTTAAAATATATTATAATTTTATCTATCAGTTACATCTCTGTAAAGCTGGGAACAGGTTTGAAAAAGAGGAGAACAGACTAGAAATAGCAGATGTAAGAAGCAGCCACTTCCTATTTCCCCTTAGACCAAGACAACACCTGAGTGGAAAAGATTGAGATCCCCTTGTGGAGAGGGCACTAACGATGGCTTACTGAAGGTATAGAAGTCACTTTGATGCTTTGTTGGCAGAACTTGCCAGAAATCTGCCCTTTCGGGTTCAGGGGAAGCTGTTCACATGGAGTTGTCTCACCAGAGGCACTCTGCGGCAAAATTACCGGGGATGGGTCCAGAGATCTGTAAGTACAACATAATGCCTATAGTTAATGATGCTGTGCACTTAGAAGTTTGTTAGGAGGGTAGCTCTCATGTAAAGTCTCTTTACCATGCATATGTGTGCATGCGCACACACACACACACGAGCAGCACAAGGAATCTTGAAGGTGATGGATGTGTTTATTCCTTGATCATGGTGATAACAGGAGTTGATCATGGTGATGATAACAGGAGTGTATACTTACCAAATTATATACATTAATTTATGTACCATTTTTATATACCAATTATACTTCAAAAATCTAGGGAGAATAAAAGAACATTAGGGATGGGGGGATGGAGTGTTTCAAGAGCTGGTCACTGGAAAAGCTGTGTGTGTTGCAGGTCTTAGATGCTAGACAAGCTACAGGAGCTTGTGGAGTCATTGCACACCAGGAACAAAACCCTCTCTTTCTGCACTCTCTCTCCTTTGCCCTCTACTGACATAGCTTGACATCTTGCCAGCTAGCAAAGGAAAAATATTTAAAGGCCTCATCCAGTTATTGCGAAACATGTAAAAGGTGAATAAGAGCTAAGAGATAATAAGTTGATAACTCACACAAAAAGTTCAAAAGAAAATAAATGATTAAAACCTTCTGTAAGAGCTGAAGATAATTACCAAGAATCAGAAGAGTCAACAAGTTGGATTCTTGCTGAAATAGGTGAAGCAATAAAACATATATATTGTTTCTGAATTCAATCACTCTGTGAAACAAAAATCTTAAAATGGGCATTTTAATGGGCAGTTGGTGGGTTTTCAAGTAGCCCTGACAGCATGGATTTTGCCTTTCACATCAACTTAGAGCCTAAACTCTAGGTAAAATGAAACTCCACCGAAGTAGAGCCAAGATTCTAGCTCAGCTTACTCTGATACTCCATTTTCTGTTATGTCTGTGATACGCTATACTGCTTTTCAGGAAATGAACTAGTATTAATAAATATGACAGGACCCCCCTAGATAGCACCTACCAAAATTGTATATCCAGTTACTAACTAGATAATCTTTCATAGCATCCTTTTATTTTACTCATTATACCTAACAAACCAAAACTTTTAGCCTTAAATTTAACTCTGAGGGAATATTAAAAATTATTTGTTTTTGCTTATAAAATTGAGTGGCCTGCTTATTTATCATTCACATTGTCTTTAGACATTGCAACTATCCTATTCATATCTATAATTGTTATATGAGATTTTTAAGATTAATTCCTTCAGAAGTAATAACATTTATTTTTGCCATTCTGAATACTGTGGAGAACCATATTTGAAAGACTGTGTCCCTGCATTCACAGCTGCTATATGGCTGACAGTGTGTGAGTGCCTGAGATATGTAGTGACATTCAGCAAGACAAAACTGCTTGAAGTTGCCTGACTGACTCACTCCCAGAAGACAGCAGAGCCAGTGGTCTCTAGAAACACACCTTACTTACTCTTCCTATAGCAAAGAAGGCCCATACATGAATGAAAAACAAAGTTTCTGCTTTACTTCTTCTTTTCAAAGCTTTGGGGTTTGACTTTGTTAAATAGGTTCACTCATAATTAAAGACTGGAACAGAAGCCAGTAAAAATTAGCTCTGAACATTTTTCTGGTTTCTCAGAACACTAAATTTGCATTCATACTTCAAGAAAATTTACATGACAAATTGTTAATAATAATTAATATTTGTATAACACCTTACTCTTTTCAGAGTAAAGTGATGAAAGTACTCTTTTCACCACTGAGTGTCTCAGTAGTCCTCAGAGCAATCCAGAATAGTAATTGATATTCTTATCTTCATTTTATAGATGTTGAAACTCTAAGAGATTAAGTATCCAAGTTCACACAGTAAAAAATAAACTAGGTCCACAGTTCATCTTGTGTTGATGTCGAACTGCTACATTATAATGCTTAAAAAAATTGTTTTCCTGTTTCATGGATAGGCAACTGAGACATAGAGCAGTTGAATGATTTGTTCAGAGTTTCAGGCTTATTTTAGGTTTAAAATAAAGGTAGATATTTATGTAATTGTACTAAATGTGTGGAACAGTGAAAGTGTGATATAAAGGGAAATCAAAGTTTTGGTTCTTAGCTCTTCTTGTATAAGTACTGGGAACTGTGTTAGGAGGTTTACTTAGGTGCATTTGCAAGATGGTCTATTAGACCTTTACAGTCCTGGGATTATTAGTTACAGACCAAAGGAGAGAATTAGGAAAGAAAACTATTTTTACAGTGTTGTTAGTAATATTCCATGCTTTACTTCCTTCTCTTGTCTGCAGAGATGTTGGCAATGTGGTTGAAGCCATGTATGGGGACCTCCCTCCTCCAATTATGCTCATTGGACATAGCATGGGCGGTGCTATTGCAGTCCACACAGCATCGTCCAACCTGGTGCCAAGCCTCTTGGGTCTGTGCATGATTGATGTTGTGGAAGGTAAGTTTTCTTAGTGCTGACTAAATCAAAATCTTTGCCTTATTAAAGATATCCATGGTAGATTATTATCTTGTCTTTATTTATTGTTGACTTTCATTTTGAAGTATGTCTCTCTGTCTTTTGTATCTTTTTTTTAAATGTTATTTTGTAGCAAAGGCATTCCAAATATTTTTTATTTGGATATAATTGACATTTAACTTTTTAAATGTACATCATCATAGCTTGATATATGTGTATATTATGAAATTATCACCACAATATATCTAGTTAACATGTCATCACACAAAGTTACAGATTTGTGTGTGTGTGCGTGTGTGTGTGTGAGTGATGAGAACTTATAAGATCTTAGCAACTTTCACATATGCAATATGGTATTATTAACTATAATCACCATACTATACATTACATACCTAGGATTTACTTATTTTATTAGTGGAAGTTTGTACTTTTCACACCTTCACTCATTTTGTCACACCTCACATTATATAATCATTTTACATGCCATCAGAAACTCTACATAAACATCGTTTATGGCTGTATAATATTTCAATTGTATGTACATCCCATAGTTTTATTTACTATTTAAAAAGAAACTGCCATTTTTTTCTGATCCAGCCTCAGAAGTCACACTATTGCTTGTTTAAGTTAGCTCTATTCAATATGGAGGGACTACTGAATACCAGGAGGCAAAAATCATTGGAGGACATCTTAGAAGGAGGCAATCACATTAGTCTTCTGAATTTTTTTAAACTGATTTTTCCCTCCATGGTCACTTAATTCTGTCATTGAGGGGAGATATATAGTATATAGTTGACTCTTTAAGGTTTGTTGACTCAGAATATGTTAAGTACTGCGGTTAAAATTTTTTGTTTAACATCTAGGTACAGCCATGGATGCACTTAATAGCATGCAGAATTTCTTACGTGGTCGTCCTAAAACCTTCAAGTCCCTGGAGAATGCCATTGAATGGAGGTAACCAACAAATTTATATTATCTATATTTTAAATGTTAGGTTTTAGCTTTTTCATCAGCTCAAGCACCAAGTTGAAGGGAATGGTTCAGTTTCCCCTTAGCTTTGTTGTAATATCGTGTATGTTTTACATAAAGAGCAGTTTTAAAAAATAAACATTTTGGACTTGGCTCAGTTGTCTAAAACCCATCCTTTTTCTAATATACTATAGTACCTCCTAGAATCTTAACAATTATGGATTGTCTGCTGTCTAGCTGTTCCCATCTCTAAGGTGAGATTTTGGACTAAATGAAACTGTAAGGCCTTTTCCACCTCTGATGTGCCATGATTCTAGATTCACTTTCTCTGTTCCAGAGAAGGTGGAGAAACAGATGGGTGTAGATTCCCTTCTCGGTTTTTATTTGCATTTGGCCTAAATAAAAACCCTTTGCTAAATAGTTTTCATAGAAATTACTGATAGAATTGGCTATGGTTTCCACTTAAGTAAAGGCTGTTCAGTCATTAATTTATTCACTAATTCAGAAATTATTTGACCGTTTATTAAACATATTGAACACTTTGTGCTAAAGGGTAATGATGCAAAGATGAGTAAAACACTGTCCCTCCCCTACAGAGATCAGTTTTGGGATAAAACGTCTTCAGTATCCTTTTTTCCTACCTATTCCTCAAAATCCATTTCTAGTCCCCTCTCCAGAACACTTCCTATAACTCCTCTAAACCACCCCGGTCATTCCCTCAGCAAAATTGCTAAAAACCTTCAAGTCTATATTACATCATACTGTTTACCCCTACATCTTCTAATCCTTCTTTAAGGGACATACTTATATTATTAATTTTTATTTCTGTCTTAATGCTCTTCCTGCATCATAATATCAGAAGCTATTCTCTGTTTCTTTTCTACTTTCATATAACATATACCATCCTGCAGGTGGCTTTAGCAGGCAGAATGTATCTATTTACTGAGTCAGAGATATCGAGTGAGAATTAAGGACCTGGCGAATGTATCTTAGGGATTCCTCCTAGGACGGAGGATCTCATGCCAAATATGGCTTGCCAGAATGATGTTTGTGTTTGATATGGTTGCTTTTGCCTCCCCTGGTTACTACCATGATATAAGATGCTCTCTTGGAAGTACCAGAGATCGCTTAAGCAGCCACACTGAGAATGCAACTGCTACTAGCTCAACATGTACCTTGGGCATCCTGCCTGCCTCCCCAGTAACAACCAGTGAAAAAATTAGCACAGATAATTTTTAAAATTTATTCAGTTAACACTTTTTTTTTTCAGGTACCTAAGATGTATCAGTACCTGATCTAAGAACTGGGTATTCTTAGGAACTAAGGAATTCCTGGAACTAAGGAATTAGGCTTAGTTCCTTTATCAAAAAACTGGAATACATACAAGTAATTATATAAATACAACACAACGAAGGAGGTACAGAAGACAAGTACCCAAACCAGTCTGAGGGTCATGGTGCACCTTCTCTTAAGGGATGACAGAGTCTTGATTCTAGTGTCAGATGTGGGATAGAATAAGCATTCTATTGTTGAATGTTAAAATATTCTGGGTTCTGTGAGAGCCACTGATTTTTAGGTATCTTTTGAGTGTAAGAATCAGAAAGAATACTACCAGCTTTTTGGTAATTTTATTTTGTGTCTGAGGGATATCTGAATAGTTTATGACTCATGGCCATTTTGGTTATTCCAGATTTGAGGTGGGGACAAGATGTCGAAATACAAGACCCATCTATTTAATCCAGTAAAGATTTAAAGCACAGTGAATTTTTGCTTTTGTTCTCTTGGTCATGCAAATAAGAGGCAGTAGGGTATAGTCATTAAAAGCCTGGGCTTTGAAGTCAGAAATGGATTCGGATCTTGGTTCTACCGCCTAGAGGCTCTGAGGAAAGCAGAATAGGGGAAGCAGTTGAGGAAGGGTGATAATAAAAGTGAGAAATTGGTTAGGAAACAATTGTAGAAGAGAATAATGCTGGTCAGCAGAGACTGTGATGGCAACAGAGGAAGTTATATGGTCATATTTGGAATGTATTTGGAAGGTAGAGCTGACAGGATTGCCTTATGGATTGTGTGTTGGGAGAGCAGGTGAGGGAGATGCAGCATTCAAGGATGACTGCTAGGTTTTTAACCCAACAATTGATGAATGATAGAGACAAAGAGCAGCAGATTTGAGGGCAGGCAAGGGGCAGGAATCAGGACTTTTATTCACATGGTCAAATAAAAATATTCTCTTTGAATATGCAAAAAAAAAAGAAAAAGAAAAAATTGAATGCAATCATTTAGTTGATAGAAAAAAGATCCAAGTACTGAACTTTGGGATACACTACAGTATTTAGAGCTTGGGAAAGAAAGCAGTATCCATCAAAATAAACTGAAAAGACACAGTTGGTGAGATACAAGGAAGGCAAGAGAGTGTTAGCACTCTCTTGGAAGAAGAAATGATCTTTGTCAAATGCTGCTGAGAGATCAAGTGAGGTCAAGACTAAGAAATGACCATTAGGATTAGCCTTATGAAGGTGACCTTGACAAAGGAAATCTCAGAAAGTAAATAGAGATAAAAAGCTGCTGTATGTTGGGGGTGTTGGTTGAGGAAAGGATGTGAGGTGACAAAGTGGAGAAAGCAAGTAAGATAACTTTTTTGAGATAGAAGAGCAGAGAAGTAAGGTAGTGTCTAGAAGTGAATGTGGGGTTGAAGATGTGTTTAAAGGATGTTTTATAATATCCACTAGATGTTTTATGTAATATCTAATAGAGGACAAAAATGACATAAGAGACAGGATAAGTAAAGGAACAAGATCTTCATGAACAGAAAAGGATTCAACCAGTGCCCAGCATTGGGCTTGAACAGGAACAGCGATAACTTCATATATTCAGTACTCTTCAAGGTAGAGTATATGATTATAATACAGGTGGATTTGTAGATTCAGTTGGTGGTAGAAAAATGAAATAGTAATTCTGATTGCTGCTTTTTATCATTAAAATAAGAAACAAAGTCATTATCTAAAGGGGGTTACAGTATAAAAATTTACGTGATTTTTTTTAAGCTAAAAAATGAGATTTAAAGAAATGTGTTCTGGTGACTTGCTTCAGGCAGTGTTTTCAGGTCCCCTGGGACAAGCAGTCATTTTCTTGACCCTTAGTCAACTCCGAGAAGACTATTCTATTTATAGAGTTTGAGCTCCTAAGCCTCTATATCGTGGCATGTAAGACCCTCCAGGAGCTAACCCCTACCTGTCCTGTTTGGTCACACTCTCCTGTTACTCTCCTCTGTTCTTCCTTGCTCTCTTCCCTCTACGATCATCGTCCTACTGATTTTTTCACATCACAGTACCTTTGTTCACAGTGTGCCTTCTGCCTGTTTTGCTCTGACCACCCTCTTTTACCTTCCACTTATCCTCAGTCCTCAGTTTAGGCAAGACTTTGGGAAGTTTTCTCTGACTTCATTCAGAATAAATGAGGTTCATTTGAACCTTACTCTATTAAAATTATTTGTTTCATTTCTTTCTCCCCACTAAATTATGTGCTTCTTGAGCTCAGACATGGGATATGGTATCTACTTCTTGGTAAATATTGCAGGACTTAAGTGATTTCAGTGCCTTAATTTTTACTGCTTGACTTATCACCATAATAACGAAATGGGAAGTAGTGGTAATCTCCATTGTAAGTTACATTGATAACTGCACCTTTTTAGTAGCTCCCACAGAATTGCAAAATTGTTGATTTGACCCTGCTGATATGATAAGATAAAGATGAATAACCTTCTCTCTCCTGTCTCACTTTCTAGTGTGAAGAGTGGCCAGATCCGAAATCTGGAGTCTGCCCGTGTCTCAATGGTTGGCCAAGTCAAACAGTAGGTTTTATTTTTTCCCCCTTGCACTGGTTAGAGGCTGAAACATAATGAGGAATTATATGTTGCTTTTTTGGTCATACATCTATTCTACCATGTCGGTGAATACCTTCAGTTTGGCCAGTTGTATAGATTTTCTCTTCTTTTTTTTGCAGAAATCCCAGAGCCAAATAATGTCTTCTGTATCAGTGGTCTCCAACCTTTTTGGCACCAAGGACTGGTTTCATGGAAGACAATTTTACCATGGACTGGGGGGTTGGGGGGGATGGTTTGGGGATTATTCAAGCGCATTACACTTATTGTGTACTTTATTTCTATTATTATTACATCAGCTCCACCTCAGATCATCAGGCATTAGATCTTGGAGACTGGGGACTCCTGTTCTATATAATAATGGATTACCTTATTAGTACAACTATAGGTGTTGAAAGATGAAGAATACCAGAGAAAGGACATTAAGTGTTCACTCTGGTGCTGGCAGCCATGGTTTCATTCTGGTAACAATCTCCTAAGCCAAACCTGGTTGTGAGGAAATCACGTTATAAAAAGCTTTGGCACAGCCTGAGTGAAAGTCAGATTTTAAGGGTGAGCTAAGATTATTTATTGTTTAACTTCCCTGGTGCCTCAGATGGTAAAGAATCTGCCTGCAGTGTGGGAGACCTGGGTTTGATCCCTAGGTTGGGGAGATCCCCTGGAGAAGGAAATGACAACCCACTCTAGTATTCTTGCCTGAAGAATTCCATGGACAGGAAGAGCTGGGTGGGCTATAGTCCATGGGATCACAAAGAGTTGGGCATGACTGAGCAACTAACACTTGACTTCAAAAGATTATTTAGCCCAGTTGATCCTCCTAGATAAGGTTACATGAGTCCTAGGTATTGCTGTGTAGTCACAAAATAAGCTTCAGGTGAATTGGGAAAAGGTTGCCCACCAGGACAGACAGGGAGTACAAAGGTGGATGAAAATGATAATGGCATTATTAAATGCCTGCTCTTTACCAGGCATTGTGCAAGGCATTTTATATATACTGTGTAATTTTAAAACCTTGTATAATGAAAAATTCTCAAACATACACAAATAGAATAATAGAATGATCCCAATGTACCCATTATCCATCTTCAACAGTTATGAACTCATGTTTCATCTGTGCCCCTATTTATTTACCCTAAGGACAAAATATTTTGAAAAAAATTTGAGATATAATTTCCTTTGCAAAATTTTAGTATGCTCTAAAAGGTAAGGACACTTTAAGCACAGTCATAAGACCAATATCACACCTAAATAAATTAATAATTCCTTAATATCATCAAATGTCTTTAGTATCTACTTATCTGATTGTCTTAATTTTTTTTTAGTTCAAACCAGAACTAAAATAGGAATTTATGCATAGCAATTGATTGATAAATCTCTTAAGTATCTTTTTTTTTTATTAAAGTAGACTTGATTTACAATGTTTTAGTTTTACGTGTACAACAGTGATTCATATATATATATATATACACACACATACACATATGTGTGTGTATATACATTTTCCAGATTACTTTCCATTATAGTTTGTTAACAGATATTGTGTATAATTCCCTGTACTATACAGTAGGTCCTTGTTGTTTATCTATCTTTTTTTTATTAATTTTTATTTCTTTAGTTTGTTTTGCTTTACAATACTGTATTTGTTTTGCTACACATCGACATGAATCAGCCACGAGTGTACATGAACTCCCAATCCCGACCCCCACCTCCCCCCTCCCGCCCCACACCCTCTCTCTGG
>SJXQ01002231.1:0-128878 GCA_006408695.1 Aepyceros melampus | reverse complement strand
TCTATAGGCTACCCTTCTGTCTCTCTTTTTTTTCCCCCTGGCAACTTATTTGTTGAAACCTGGTTGGTTGCTCTGTAGAAGCTTCCACAATCTGGAATTTCTGATTGATTCCTCAAGGTGTAATTTAACATGTTCCTTTATTCCTTGTATTTTCTGTAAATTGTTAGGTCAGAGGTTTGATCAAATTCAGGTTTGTTTGTTGTTATTTTGATTTATTGTTTGCAAAGAATCCGCCTGCAACACAGGAGATGTGTACCAGAGACTTGGGTTCAATCCCTGGGTTGGGAAGACCCCTGGAGAAGGAAATGGCAACCCGCTCCAGTATTCTTGCCTGGGAAATACCATGGAAAGAAGAGCCTGGTGGGCTACAGTCCGTGGGGTCACAATAGAGTCAGATAAAACTAAGCAACTGAACAGCAACAGCAAGAGGTGATCTTGTGTACTGCTATCAGGAAGCACATAATGTCTGGTTGTCTTTTTTTTTTTTAATATTAATAGCCATTGATGATAACTACCTGGATTCATTCATTCATTTCATTCATTCATTCATTCATTTGCACTACCTCATTTACTCCTTAGAATACCTCTTCATGGTAACTGTTTTATATGGGGGGGTGGGGAATGGAAGTTCAGAAAGGTAAAGTGACTTTCCCAGGATCACATAGCTAATGAATGATAGAACTCATATTCTTAGAACTCAAACTCCTATGTATTTGACTTTAAGGCCTACATGATGGATTTTATATCCAAAAGAGCAGTTTGAGTAGTAATATCTGGCAGGCACAAATGCAGAGGCTTTAAATAAGTTGTGAGACTGCTCATTTTTCAACGCTTGAATATTTTGAGATCTGATTTGTTTAAGCAGTGAAGAGTTACATGGTTTGTATTCAGGTAGTTCAGTTATCTTTACATTTTTACTTCAAGTGATGTTTTCTCTAAATATGTAAAACTATGTATGTAAGAATCTGTGTTTTAACTGTCACTTAGATGCCCACTGGAACCTTCCTGCCCTTCTTGATCTAGGTATAATTCCCCTGAACCTCCCAATTTACTACTGTGGAAGCCCAAAGCACGTATTGTTTCGTTAATACTTTGACCTAATTGTGAAACTTGACACTTCAAGTTCCTAAGAAAACCCTCACTTAACAAAACACTTGTGAACATACACATCACTGAAGGTTTGGTAGAGAAGACAGAAGTTACCATTCTTAAAAAATCTTAAAAAATCAAAGTTTGACCCTTCAGTTTGTCCCAGTCTCTCTTCATCTTGCTTGTTCTCTCTCCTTGTCTCCCTTCTCTCTCCTTTTTCAAGGCAAAATGACAAATTATCATGAACAACAGACCTTGGCCCTAGCTGCTACCTGGCTCTTGAGGTTTTACTTTTAACACCTGTCAATGTATTTTTGTTCAGTGAGTTCTCTTTTAAAGAAATTATGGTACCAGCTGTTCCTGTAATAATTTTTCTACCTAATTATATAAAATAGATATTTTTAGATGCAAAACAACAATAATTGGTTGGATCAGATGCACTAATCTCTAAGGTTTTTCTGGCCCTGGTTATTGTAATTGCCAGTTTCTGTCAGCTAATTAAAAGTGGGGACCTTTTACCAATCTGTTTCAGCCTTGTTGTACTATAAACAGAGTACAGTAGAAAAGCACCAGCCTCATCCACTCATGAGCTAAATGATCCTGGACAATTTTTTAACTCTTCAGAGCTATTTTAAGGGGTTGCTATGAGGATTATATAAGATAATGCCAATAAATCTCTTGTCACCGTGCCTCAGGAAATGGTTACTACCTTCTGTGGGTCAATAGTAGCTCAGACGGTAAAGCATCCGCCTGCAATGCAGACCTAGGTTCAATCGCTGGGTGGGGAAGATCCCCTGGAGAAGGAAATGGCAACCCACTCCAGTGTTCTTACTTGGAGAACCCTGTGGACCATGGATTGTGGATCATGGATTGGCAGGTCACAGTCCTTGGGGTCGCAAAGAGTTGGACACGACTGAGTAAGAAAGCATGCATCGGTGCAAGAACCAGAAACCAGCCCTTGGAGTATAGTGAAATATTGGCCATGACCTTCCACAGCCCTGGTCTACTTTTGTACACTTTTAAATGCACATTTTTCACACCCTCCTCCCGGAGCATTGTTAAATGTTAACTAGTATTTGATTATAAAAAGCAAGGTAATTTGTGTGTAGAAGAGAGGTGTGTGATAGCACTTTTTTTTTTTTTTTTAATACCTAGGTGTGAAGGAATTACAAGTCCAGAAGGCTCAAAGTCTATAGTAGAAGGAATCATAGAGGAAGAAGAAGAAGATGAAGAAGGAAGTGAGTCGTAAACAAGAGGAAAAAGGAAGATGACATGGAGGTGAGTGAAAGTCAGTATTCTTAGAAGGATGGGATAGTGTGTAAGGTGGGGAAAGGAAGGCGACATTGTTCTTTTTGTCCATCATTAGATATTTTAAGGGACAAAGATACTACCATAATAGATACTTAGATTGACTATAAGATATGAAGCACTTCTTTTTTCTTTTTACAATCCAGGTCTTTATTTTTACACCCAAAATACCATGAATTCATAGGGAATGGCTCCAGAAGTTCACGCTCCTTTCCATTGATCCTCATGAAGTGTGCTTCTGTGGGTGGAGCAGGCTGCTGCTTCAGCTGAACCCAGGTCCCTTTCTCTTTGACTTCCTTCTTTTTCTGATCATTTCCTTCACACGTTTCAGGAAGCTGTCGGCTCTTAGAGTGCCTAATTGCTCCATACGCACATTAATTCTCTTGGCAAGAATCTTGCCCTTGTTTGTTTACAGTGATGCCAACAGCATGCTGGATAATGCTGTAGACTCCCAGTTTTGCCCTGGTAACATTTGTGGGGCATTCCTTTGTGAACAGTACCCATTCCCTTGATATCTACAATATCACCCTTCTTGTAGATTTGCGTGTATGTGGCCAAAGGAACAACTCCATATTTTGCAAAAGGCCTAGAGAACATGTAGCAGTTGCCCCTCGTCTTTCTCTTTGTGTTGGTCATTGTGGCAGATTACTGGAAGATGGTGGTTCTGGCTGAAAGCATAAAGTACTACTTGATAACTCTGACAAATTGGCACATAAACTCACAGTATTACCCTACCCTCAGAGAGAACTGCTCTCTCACCGGGCCGTTTCTCACCTCTACTTCTGTTCCTGTGGTTTATTTCTCTCATGAGAAAATCCCATTTCCTACCACCAGTCTACACAAAACTGATCAGATCCTACCTGTCTTTCAGGGTGTATCTGTTTGGGAAGCTTTCTGACCTCAGTTTATATTAGTCCCTCTGCAGTATAGCACTGAGAGTCTGTAGGACACAGCTTAGCCTTTCTTTTCTGAAGTTGTGACTGAGTCATATAACTGACTTTCTTAAGCCACACTCATAATATATGGTTTTCTAATAGTCATCCCTATAATACAGGTTCAGTGTCCTCTAATAACAAGCATTGTCTCCCCCAAAAAAATAACCTATGTATTTGGAGGAGAGGAACTGATGTTATGTGTGAATTTCCCTCAACTTAGAGCTTAAGGTTGTGTGCTTGGTAAGTGTACTGTGACAACTTGCTAAGCAACTGTATTTGAGGATGGTAGTGGGAAGGGGTGCTTTTTCTGAGAAATGATTAGTGAGTGTGAGCCACGGACTTTCAGGATGGATTATGACTATCTTACTTATGCAGGGAATGGACTCAGTATACACCACATGTTCCTTTGCATTTGGAGATGCTAGTGTCAGCAAGGAGGAGAGCACCTTTTTTAAAACCGTATTTTTAATTTAGTGAGGATCTTCTTGTCATCCTTAAGATAATACTTTGTACCTTTTTGGAGTTCACAAAATTATGAATAATGCGTGATCAGTTTGCTCTCCCACAGTCTGTGAGGTGAGGAGAGATCTTTTCTCACATGTTAACAGTGTAGAAACTGACACTCAAGAGATGAAGACTTGTCCAAGGTAATCAACTAGTGTTTAGTAGATTTGAAACTCTGATTCAAATTGTCAGTTACTTTTTCTCTTTTGTGTGCTAGGATCTATAATGAATGATTCACATTAACATCTCCAGTCCTCATTTTGGCTCTGCATTGTAAATATTAATGCAGACTCAGATGCATTGTGACTTGGATGCAGATACTTGCCTATGGTCACATGTAAATGTTAGTGCTAAAACACATCCAGATCTCTGATTTTTAATTCCAACTCATTTTTTTCTTATCATCTTTATAGGCCCTAATATATGGGGTTTTATGAACTCTAGCAGTTCTATTAGGGGGACAAACTGAGGCACATCAGTCAGTGAGGAACTTAGCTAGATGGTCTCCACCTGAGGAAGGACACAGAGAAGCCCCAATAGTCCAACTTCTTGCAGCTAGTGGATGAGTCCTGGAAATCTAATGCACAGTAGTAATTATAGGCAACAATACTGTATTATAAACTTCAGAGTTGCTAAGCGACTAGATCTTAATTTTTCCCACCACAGATAAATGATAATTACGTGACATGATAGAGGTGGTTACCACACTATGGTGGTAATCACTGCAGTGTATACAGGTGTCAAATCAACATGTTGTACACCGTCAACAATGTTGTATGTCAGTGATATCACAATAAAGGAAAAATAAAATGATGGAGATAATAATGGTAATGCCAAATAAATGTAGCAACAACAACACAGAAAACCAGGCACAGCTTCTGAGGGGCATCTCTCTTCAGCACAGTATAAAAAGTTGTGTTTGAAATGGCCCTGAGACATACATAAGAGGTCAGTTGCATCCATTCTGTTCTGTAAAAGAAAACAAACTATACATTTTTATTGGGGATGAAGAGACTCTAATATATAATGGTTAAAATACAGGGAAAAAAGAGAAAACGTTATTTTGGTTTTTGAATAAGCTTCAGTTGTCCAAGAGGTATTTCTTATGCATAAATCTGTTTTTTAAAACTGCTTTCTTAAAAAGTTTATAAGAACCTACAACTTTATTTTATAGTTGTAGGTTCTTATTATATTTAGGTTTTAATGCATTTGAGTTCATTTTTATATATTGTCCAACTTCATTCTTTTGCATGTGGGTATTCAATTTCCCCAGCACTGTTTTTTGAAAAAACTGTCATTTCCTCATTAAATGGTCTCAGCATCCTTATCAAAGATCACTCGACGATATCAGTTCAGTTCAGTTCAGTCGCTCAGTCGTGTCCGACTCTTTGCAACCCCATGAATCGCAGCACGCCAGGCCTCCCTGTCCATCACCAACTCCCAGAGTTCACTCAGACTCACGTCCATCGAGTCAGTGATGCCATCCAGCCATCTCATCCTCGGTCGTCCCCTTCTCCTCCTGCCCCCAATCCCTCCCAGCATCAGAGTCTTTTCCAATGAGTCAACTCTTCGCATAAGGTGCCCAAAGTACTGGAGCTTCAGTTTTAGCATCATTCCTTCCAAAGAAATCCCAGGGTTGATCTCCTTCAGAATGGACTGGNATCTCATCCTCGGTCGTCCCCTTCTCCTCCTGCCCCCAATCCCTCCCAGCATCAGAGTCTTTTCCAATGAGTCAGCTCTTCGCATAAGGTGCCCAAAGTACTGGAGTTTCAGCTTAGCATCATTCCTTCCAAAGAAACCCCAGGGCTGATCTCCTTCACAATGGACTGGTTGGATCTCCTTGCAGTCCATGGGACTCTCAAGAGTCTTCTCCAACACCACAGTTCAAAAGCATCAATTCTTCAGTGCTCAGCCTTCTTCACAGTCCAACTCTCACATCCAAACATGACTGCTGGAAAAACCATAGCCTTGACTAGACGGACCTTAGTTGGCAAAGTAATGTCTCTGCTTTTGAATATGCTATCTAGGTTGGTCATAACTTTTCTTCCAAGGAGTAAGCATCTTTTAATTTCATGGCTGCAGTCACCATCTGCAGTGATTTGGGAGCCCAAAAAAATAAAGTCTGACACTGTTTCCACTGTTTCCCCATCTATTTGCCATGAAGTGATGGGACCAGATGCCATGATCTTCATTTTCTGAATGTTGAGCTTTAAGCCAACTTTTTCACTCTCCTCTTTCACTTTCATCAAGAGGCTCTAAACTTTCTGCCATAACGGTGGTGTCATCTGCATATCTGAGGTTATTGATATTTCTCCTGGCAATCTTGATTCCAGCTTGTGTTTCTTCCAATCCAGCCTTTCTCATGATGTACTCTGCATAGAAGTAAAATAAGCAGGGTGACAATATACAGCCTGACGTACTCCTTTTCCTATTTGGAACCAGTCTGTTGTTCCATGTCCAGTTCTAACTGTTGCTTCCTGACCTGCATACAGATTTCTCAAGAGGCAGGTCAGGTGGTTTGGTATCCCATCTCTCTCAGAATTTTCCACAGTTTATTGCAATCCACACAGTCAAAGGCTTTCATATATGTGAGGTTTATTTCTGGCTTCTTGAGCTTATTCCATTGTTCTATTTGTCTGTCTTTATACCAGTACTGTGCTGTTTTGATTACTGTAACTTTGTAATATATTTTGAAATAGAGTATGAGTCCTCCAGTTTTGTTCATCTTTATTAAAATTGTTTTGGTGTTTGGGATCCCTTAATATCCATATGAATTTTATGCCTAAATTAATAAATACTAATCCCTTAATATTCCATATGAATTTTTGCAAACAATGTCATTGGGATTTTCAAAGTGATTGTGTTAAATCTACAAATCACTTTGGGTAACATGAACACCTTAACCATCTGGTGATCTTTAACACAATATATGCTGTCTCATGTTCACTTCTAGATTTTCCTATTGTGGTTGATGTGGTATTCCAGTTACTTACTTCAGTTACAATATTTCAAAATTTTCATGATGCAAAATAGTGTAGAGAACATTTTATTTGTTCAGCTTGTATTTGATGAGCACATACTGTGCCATCTACTTTATATTGAGGTTTAACAGATTTTGTTATATTTGGTCATTTCCTTCTTAAAATTACTATTTAAATTATATATAAATTTCTGTTTATATAAACATACATATGGAGAAGGAAACGGCAACCCACTCTAGTATTCTTGCCTGGAGAATTCCATGGACAGAGAAGCCTGGTGGGCTACAGTCCATGAGGTTGCAAAGAGTCAGACATGACTGAGCACACTCACACACTAACATACATGTTTACATCGTATCATTGTCATATATAAAAATATAAGAAAAAATATTTTATCAACATATTTTTAGTTTTCCCTTCTAGTTCTTTCTCAAAGCATACCATATTTTTCCAGTAGTAATCCTAACTTAGATGACGTTGTACTCTGTTTCTTTCACTTAATGTTACGTCATAAGCATCTTTCCATACTGCAGTGTGTTTTTTGTAGTTATTCTTTTGATAGTGTTTATTTTTGCCAGTTGAGTATAAGAAGCTCAACCTTGGCTGTACCAGTTGACTGGCTTTGTGATCTTAGAAAGTTTCCTAGGTTCACTGAAACTAATAAGAGTAAAAAGTATGCTTCTAATCATCTAAACATGCAAGTCCAACAATAACTTATGTCACAAGGCTGTTACAAGGATTAAATGTATATTAAAATGTCTGGGACATGGTAAGCCCTTAATATGTGCTAGTTTCTTTCCCTTTCCTTTTCCTAAGCACCTAGTTTTTATCTTGTTCCTCCTGGGGTTGCCCTCAAAGACTCAAAACTTGCTCTTACTCCTCTAGACCAAGAAAGACCATCCATACACTTGGAGAATTGAACTGGCAAAAACAGAAAAATACTGGGATGGCTGGTTCCGAGGCTTATCCAATCTCTTTCTTAGTTGTCCTATTCCTAAATTGCTGCTCCTGGCTGGTAAGTGTGCGTGTGTATGTATTAGTCAGCCTGGGATGCCATAACAAAATACTGGGTGGCTCAAACAGTTCTGGAAGCTGTAAGTCTGAAATAAGGGCTCCAGCCTGTCAAGTTCTGCTGAGAGCTTTCTTACTGGCTTGCAAACAACCACCTTCTCACTGTGTTCTTACGTGGCAGAGTGTGCGAGAGCACCAATCTTATCTTACGAGGGCCCTACCTTTGTGACAACATTTAACCTTCATTACTTCCTCATTTAACCTTAGTTACCTTCATATCTCCAAATGTGGTCCCATTGTGAATTAGGGTTTCATATACATTTTGGGGTTGGGGGACACAATTCAGTCTCTAGCAGTGTATGTATATTGTCATCTCAGTTATGTCTTTGTTAAAAGCGTTTACCGTATCGGTAGCGACTTCCAAAGTGAAATACCATGCTTACTCATTTGTGCCCTTTCTCCTTCCTTTGACAAATCCATAACTAACTAAGCCTGAGCATCCACCAGGGATGACCTGATTCTGGCCTGGACTCTACCTGGTCAAACCCAAGTCCTTCTCCTTGAGTGGTATAAGGAGTTCTGAGTAAAAAGGATATTTAAAAAGTAAAGCTTGTTTTCAGAAAGCAGCTTAAACAAGCAAAGTGATTATGGGGAACATCAGCCTCGAAAGCTTCATGTGGTGAGACTGTATCCTCAGGAAGTTAGGATTGGCATTAACATGAATTGAGAATGTCATCCTGTTTACCACTTTGTAACAATTTTTACTTCATAACAGCAAAACCTATTTCATACAGCCTTTTCAAGTAAGCTACTTGTGGAATCTCTTATTTTATTATAGGTGTTGATAGATTGGATAAAGATCTGACTATTGGCCAAATGCAAGGTAAGTTATGAAGAAGTTACATTCCTAGGTCCCCTGAGGGCAGAGAAATGGGCAAAGTCGTGGAAATTTTCTATCTAAAAATGGGAATTATATTACCACATAGACCTCAAGAGTTGTAAGAATTAAAGTGATGCCATGTCTTTGAAAGGGGATTTATAAAGTACTGTGTGCAGATATATTATGAAAGGAGATATTCTGAATACTGGACAGTATTTTTATTATTGTTAGAATTCTTAGGAAAGGGAAAGGTCCAAGATAACCCAAATACAAAAAGGTACAAATTCTGTTTAGAAGACAACATGATGTGGTAAAAGCAAGGACTCTGCGGTTGGGAGAATTGTGTCTGAGTACTACTTCTTTCCTACTAATTTTTTTTCACCCTGGGCAGGTTACTTGACCTGCCTTAGCTTTAATTTTCTCAGTTTGTAGAATGAGAAAATTGATGGCAGCCTGACAGGGACTGTGAGGTGTAATGAGTAGGAAAGTGACATGCTCAGGTTCAGGTGTGTTGGCCAGATGACTGTGGAGGCAGTGGAACCAATTTCATGGAAGCTCTTGGCTTTAGAGCAGATGAAAGACTTGGTGAAGGTGAAGTCAATAGGCATTGGCAACTTTGGGTTATATGAAAAAAGGTGCCAACTCCAGGGCCAAGGTTTCAGGCTTAAGCAGATTCTGTTCTTGACTTTCCTTCTTTTCTACTTACTCTCCCTGGGCATCTCATGGTTCCCATTTACACCCTGATAACTCACAAAGCGATGTCTCATGGCCTTGATGACCAGGGATGGGTTCCATATCCTTTGGTCTCCTTAGAGATCTTGCTTTATCAGTCATTTCTGTCCACTCTTAATAAAATGATCACATTTGTTTGAGCTTACAGTGTTATACAGGACAGTGTGAAAAAGTGTTTTGTACCGTCTGGAACATAGTTAAGCACTCAGATGGTAACTTATTATTGTAATAATAAATCTCAAAATCTTTAATTTACAAATCCCTTAATGATAAGATCCCTGCTTACATCTCCAGCCTTATTGTTAACTCTCATGAGCACCATGCCAAAGTTTTTCTTCTCAGGAGCAAATGCCATTTCATCCTCCGTTTCTTTGTGTAAGTTACTTTTTCTGTGTGGGAAGCCTTCCTGGATCCCTGTTTTGTTCCAAAGACCCAATTCCTGTGTTTTTCCAGGTCCATGTGCTTAGTGTTAGCCTAGGAACTACATGGTGCATTCAAATCTGAGTTTTATGTTTTGCTCTCCCACTAGACTATAGTGTAAACAGGAACTGTTTGTGTGTATCTGGCCCAAAGTAAATGCATATTAAGTAGGTGAAGAAGGAAGAAGTGAAGGGAAATGATTTGCTCAAGGTTACAATGTCACGTATTACCATCTTCCTCATAGGCTTGTTAACTGGGTCCAGACTGTTGGGGTGGGGTGATGGGGAGGTCCTGGCCTGCTAACATGACCTGTGAGGCTGCAAAGATGGTAAGGAGAGGACCATTTTAGTCCTTGAGGTGGCTTTGGTTTATATATATATCTTCCCCAGGGAAGTTCCAGATGCAGGTCCTGCCTCAGTGTGGCCACGCAGTCCATGAGGATGCTCCAGACAAGGTGAGTCTGGTGCTGGATGCCTGTAAAAGGGCAACTGAGAGAGTGTGAATCTCACGGAAGACAGCATAAGCCTCTGAGTCAGCCTGTGTTGCTTGCAGCAGCTGCTGTGGGGCCTACACACATGCAGTCCCACCGCCTCCCAGACCCCTCCCTGGCAGCTGCTTTTGGTCTTGCCTTTCTGTGTATGGGCTGAGAAGCTACTGGCGCCCTGCTGTTTTACCCAGGGCCCTGTGGTTAAGATGGAGAAAGGAATAGCAACCCACTCCAGTATTCTTGCTTGGAGAATCCCATGGACAGAGAGGAGCCACCTCCATGGGGTCGTAAAGAGTCAGACATGATTGAGCGACTAACACACTGTGGTTAAGATTGTAAGCTCTACTTCTTTGTTATCCCCAAAAGCCAGATGGAAGAAGGAATAACTGTGGTAGACACTGCTCCCTAAAACACACGCAGTTAGGAATTAATATGTGCTCCTCCTGTAGGAAAAAAGTGCTTTGTAACTCTACGGGGACAACTAAGCCTTCACATCATTCCTCTTGACTTTTCTGGAGCCATCCCTGCAGGACCCAGGTCCTTTTGCTTTCAGGCTCCCCAGAACTGCAGAACCATGAGTCCACTATAACGCCTTAAATTCCAACAGAAGCCCATAGGACCTCCAAGGTGAACCCCGTAGCTACCCTTAACATGGCCTGGAATATCTCTCCCTTTTCCAGGTAGCTGAAGCTGTTGCCACTTTCCTGATTCGGCACAGGTTTGCAGAGCCTATCAGTGGATTCCAGTGGTAAGGAAGTACAAAGACTTAAAGAGCCCAAGTAGTACCCCAACAAAGAGATATTTACAAGGTTGTAAATATCTCTGCCTTACCCCTGCCTGGGTTAGGTCACCATGCCTTTCTTCTTCCTCCTTAACACAGAGCCCAGCGTGTGTGTTTCTGCAAAGCCGTGGTTGGTTCTTTCCGTGTGCTCTGGTCCAGTGAGTTGTTGCTAAACTGACATTAAACAGTGCCTAGTCCCCTACCCCCTTTGTGATGTGTACTTTTTCTTGAGATGCCCCTTCCTGTGGAGGCTGGGATGGGAACTGTCCATTTCCGGGCTCTTAGAAAAATTCTATATGCCCTCTCCTGCCCTGCTGTCGAGGAAGGCGAGGCAGACCTTGAGCTATGCAGAGACTGGAGCAGGGTTTTCAGTCTCAGTACTGGTAACATTTGAGGCAAGTAATCCTTTGTGGTGATGAACAATATCCCTGGACTTCACATACTAGGAACCAGTAGCACCCTCTCAACACACACGGTTGTGTCAAGCAAAAATGTTCCTAGATTTTACCTAATGTCTTAAGGGAGGCAAAGTCATTCCCATTTGGGAACCACTGGTCTAGAGGAAAAAGGATGCCTCTCATCTTGGGAAACTCTATGTCAGATTGGGAGACACAGTAGATTTCTTTGTGGAGGAGGAGGAGGAGGAAGAGAGGCACGGTGACCCAAACCACATGGTCCTGGTCCTACCTCAAGGAACTCCCAGTCTTTGCTGCAGAAGGCCCCATCCTCACAGAGCCCCACAGGCCATGTGAAGAGTCATGCCAGTTGGAAAGTCTTTTCTGATTCTGATGATAGTCCAAGGAAACTTGTTCCCCACCCTCAGAAAGTTTGAAGAAAAATTGTTGAAGAAATATAAACAGTTGCTACATCAGGGAGTTTGAAATGCCAGGGCCTAAGCGGTTTGAATGACAAAGCAAGGTGGGCATTGAAAACGCCAGGAGCCTGGTACAGTGAGCCACAGTGATTCCCTGATGTCAGACCACCCCTCAAGCAGCTGACCACTGATGGATCCCAGAAATCAACAATAAAGACTTAGTTTCTCTCAGTAAGCAGTGTCTGGGGGCCCTGGCCCATTTGGAGCTATGGTCTGATCAGCTGTACACTGAGAGCACACCCTGTGTCTAGCCCTGGATGGGGCTGAGAAGAGGTGGAGAGATCTGCAAAGGCCTTGGTGATCATTAGGGAGGGCTTCCTGGATGAGACAGGGTAAGCGGGATAAGCCAGTGACAGTCACATTTGTTTTCCATTCTCTTTCCACTCTTCACAGTGTGTTTCCTGGCTGTTAGTGACCTGCTCTCCTTCCCTCCCTCAACATTGAGCTCTGTTGTAAATACATCGCACCAGAGGCCACTGTGATGCCGCTGCTCCTCCTCACCATCCCGCCCGACCATGTGACACCGGCTCCCTGTAGACGGGCATCCCCAGATATACAAACCCTTTTGTGTATTCCTGCCCAAAGCATTGTTTTCCAGGGCCTTCGATTAACATTGGTCTCCCCAGCTCCTCTCCCTCCCTGTTCAGGGATTAGCTCTTGCCTGTCCTCTCTGCCTTGCCTTGGGTGAAGCCTCCATCAGAACCGCCACCCTGGGCCCCTGTTCCTGGCATTAGGTAATGTACCTGGGTCCCCATGTTTCCCCAAGTACAGGGACCTCCATTGCTTGAGATTGTTCCTGCCATGGTCCTGCCCTGCCTCATGGGCTGGACCATGTGCAAGATGGTCTTTATTTTTCCCTTTTAAATAAAACACCAGTCAGTTACCTTTTTATCCCCATCTTATTCTTCTAGGCTTGGAAGACCCAGAGAGGTCAGGATCTCATCCTTAGGTAGAGGGAGGGGTGGTGGATAGCATCACAAGAAACTAGCCTGAAAATCAGGCTCAGCCAGTCCAAGCACATGGCCTCCCATCTGGGGAGGGCCCACGTCCCACTCCCACATGTCTGGGCACCTGCCCTGGGCTGAGGCCAGGCTGCTCCAGGGGCCTCTTGAGCCCTCACCTGCCATAAAGCAACCCAGGTTCACTACAGCCCGTGCACAAAACCACAGGCTAAGGCCCGTGGAGTTGTTTTTAAGCAGCAGATTTAACCATTTTCATAGTTGGTCCCTGGAGGTATGCAGAGTGCCCGCTTGCCTTTTCTAGACCCACAGCTTATCTTAGTTGTTTGTGGTTTCCATGTCACCCTTCATAGAAACAGTACAGTCCAGCATCCTCAACATTTGCCCTCTTCCAGCTGCCTCATCACAGCACTTCAGCCTCCCTGCTGCCCAGGCACGCCATTTCCCAGGGTAGGGAGGGGCAGTCTCCTGCAGCCCATCTTCTCTGTGACTGTCTTAGGTGATGTGTAGCCCCCTCCACCTTTTGACCCCACAACTTCCTATCCCTGTCCTGTTCAGGGTCTGAAGTCTGGGACCTTCTTTGTTTCTTTGTTATTTATGACCTTGTTTAAAGAAAATAAATATCTCCCAACCTTTATCTGGTCTTTCTCTATGGAGTTGTCCTTATTTCTGTTGATCTAAGGGTTGGGGACAGTTCATTGGATTTAGTCACCATAGAGCTCCAGAAAAGCCTGTTTGTTGCCTGGAGCCCATCAACGTCGTATGCTCTGCCTGCTCCCCAGAGTCAGAATGCCCATTAGAATGGACAGAGCCAGCCTCCACTGCAGCCAGGGAGACTAGATTCCAATCCTCTCTCTTCCATTTATGTACTGTGTTGACTCTGGCCTAGAACAGGACAGTCTGGGCACTGTCCACATGACCTCAAGCTCTCAGAGTTTTGCATCTGCTAATGCCCAAAGTTTGTCTACAAGTTCAAGCACCTCCTCAACTCTAGACACTTAGTTCTGTCTACTTGTCCAGATGACCAAAAGCCACTCACATTGACCATTCCTAAAGTTGAACTTGCCTTCCCCCTAAAACTTGTTCTTTCTCCCATATTCCTAGCTCAGTAGTGATAGGTTCCACCATCTCTCCACTGGTCTAAACAAGGCAGCCAAAGTGTCCTTGATGGCTTCCTCTTACATTCACAACTGCCGTCCATTCTCTGTTTTATGTCTCCCCCTCTCCTTGCCGCAGCCCCTCCCCTGGCTATTCTCTGCACATTGCTGGAGTCCTCCTCTTAGCAGGTGTTGGAGCTAGGCTGCCTAAATTAGAACCTAAGGCCCATCCCTTACTGGATGTATCAGATAGCTAAGTACTTTTCTCTCTTTGTGCTTTGGTTTCCTCATCTGAAAAATAGAGGTCAGCAGTATTTACCCCATAGGGTCTTGAGGACTACACAAGTTAATATGGGTTAACTCTCTCAGTAACTGACGTAGGGTAAGCACCTAATAAATAGTTCCTATCATGTCACTCCCATATTATATTTAAGACCTTCTTTACTCAGTGTGGCCTGTGGTCAGCAGCATTAAGTATATCTGGAAGCTTGTTCACGATTTTGTCCTTAACCCCAGACCTATTGAGTCAGTACTGATCTACATTCCAAGAAGCACATTCTGAGAAATTCTGGTTTGGATGTTCAATAAATATATCTGAGTAAAGCATGAGCTCCCTGGCGGAGAAGAAACGTCCCTGTTGTGTGTGCTTCCACCAAGCTCTTCTGGGGGAGGGAGGGGCCTACCAAGGTCTCTTTGCTGGGCTGTTTGCACTCTGTCCACAGTGGGGCAGCATAGTCAAATGTGTGTTTGTCAGGGACACAGCCAGTTTTGTTCACCAGATTGTCATAATAGTCATCAAAATTGAGCAGCTAATTCACTTTACACACAACTATTTAATCCTCATGACAACCCTGTGAGGTAGGTGGTGATGTCATTTGACAGGCAGGCATTAGGTCCAAATTCATATAGCTCAGAAGAAGTGGTGTCAGAATTTAAACTTAGGTTTTTTCCCTCTTTACATTGCCTCCTGGACAATATAGGGGACCCTGGGCAGAGGTCATTTTGGTACAGATACCTGGCAAGAGGGTGATGACCAGGCTTGATGGATGGAGAGTAAGAAACATTCACTTAACTTTATATTAGATACTCTGCTAGTTACATCTTAATCTTTTGAATCCTTATGAAGTATGGGCATTATTGTTCTCAATTTATTGTATTTTTTTAAAGTTCACATAAATTGTCATTTTTTTAATTTATATTTTTTAAATTTGATTTATAATGTGTTAGTTTCAGGTGTAGAGCAAAGTGGTTTAGTTATATATATGTGTTCTTTTTTCAGATTCTTTTCCATTACAGGTTATTATGAGATATTGAATATAGTTCCCTGTGGTATGAAATAAGTCATTGTTGCTTATCTACTTTATTTGTGTATATTTTGTGTACACATTAATCCCAAACTCCTAATTTACCCCTCTCCTGACCTTTCCCTTTTGGAAACCATAAATTTGTTTTTGAAGTCTGTGAGTCTCTGTTTTTTAAATAAATTCATTTGTATCATTGTTTAGATTCCATATAGAAGTGATATCATATGATATTTGTCTTTTTCTGTCTCAATATAATCTCTAGGTCTATTCATGTTGCTGGAGATGGCATTATTTAATTCTTTTTATGGCTAAGTAGTATTCCATTGTGTATACATACATACACATACATATCATATACACACACACCAAATCTTTATCCATTCATCTGTTGATGGACATTTAGGTTGCTTCCATTTCTCGGCTACAGTAAATAGTGCTGCGGTGAACACGGGGGTGCCTGTGTCTTTCAAATTAAGAGTTCTCATCTTCTCCAGGTACATGCTCAGGAGTGGAATCGCTGGATCAAATGACAACTCTGTTTTTAGTTTTTTAAGGAACTTCCAGACTGTCTTCCGTAGCGGCTGCACCAATTTACATTCCTACCAGCAGTGTAGGAGGGTTCCCTCTTCCAGTATTTCACACCCTTTCCAGCATTTATTATTTGTAGACTTTTTGATGATGGCCATTCTGACTGAAGTGATACTTCACTGTAGTTTTGATCTGTATTTCTTGTTAGTGATGCTGAACATCTTTTCATGTGCCTATTGGCCTATCTACATGTCTTCTTTGGAGAACTGTCTATTTAGGTTTTCTGCCCATTTTTGGATTGGGTTATTTTGATACTGAGCTATATGAGTTGTTTGTATATTTTGGAATTAATTCCTTGTCGTTCACATCGTTTGCAAATATTTTCTCCCATTCTGTAAGTTGTCCTTTCATTTTGTTTATACTGTACTTTGCTGTGCAAAAGCTTTTAAGTTTAATTAGGTCCCATTTATTTTGGCTTTTATTTCCATCACTTTAGGCAACAGATCCAAAAAAATATCACTGTGATTATATGTCAAAGAGTGTTCTGTGTTTTCCTACAGAGATTTTTATAGTATCTAGTCTTTTTAAAAAATAATTTTATTTGTTATTTTTGTGCTGAGTCTTCATTGCTTCTGTTTGTGGAGAGCAGGGGCTACTCACGAGTTGCAGTGCATGGGCTTCTCTTTACAGAGCTTCTGTTGTGGAACACAGGCTCAGTAGTTGTGGTATATGGGCTTAGCTGCTCCACAGTATGTGGGATCTTCCCAGACCAGGGATCGAACTTGAGTCTCCTGTGTTGGCAGGTGGATTCTTTACCACTGAGCCACCAGGGAAGTCCAGTATCTGGTCTTATATTTAGGTCTTAAATCCATTCTGAGTTTATTAGGTCTTTAATCCATTTTAAGATGTTAGAGAATGTTCTAATTCCAGTCTTTTACATGTAGCTATCCAGTTTTTCCCCAATTTAAAGGCAAAGAAACTGAATTTCAGAGATGTGAAATGACTTGCCCACAGACATGGCTAGGAGGTGGCAGGATCTTTGAGCATTCCACTATCTCCTGGTAGAGAAGAGACCATTCATATGTTCAGATAAAGTTTTTTTTTTTTAATTGAAGGGTACTTGCTTTACAGTATTGTGTTGGTTTCCACATAATATACTCTTTAAGGAGCACCTACTATGTGCTGGATATAGCATCCTTGTGAAGCCTACAGATCAGCACTCCAAACTCAGGAAGAGAATAAAGGAGACCCTTGGACCCTTTGAATGCAGGATTTCCACAAAGCCAGAAGGAACATATTTGGGTCAAACCAGAGGCAAATCTGTCAGACACATAAACTAAAGAATGTCCAAGGAGAACTTCCTGAAAGAAGAAGGTAGGCAAATGGGATAGACACAGATCTAATGTTGGGGGCCAGAATCTTGAGATTGAGAAGACTCAAAGGGCTGAGGAGAGCTGGGCATGACTTTTGTTGATATCCTCTTCTAAAGCTGCTATTACAAACATTTATTTGCTGATTAAGCAAACCTGAAACAGTTTCTCTGTGCCAAGCTTCCAGTTTGACTCTGGAGACAGAGATAAATAATGAGGCCTTTCAAATGAGCTCATAGTTTAGAAAGACCATTATCGAAACAGTGACCAGACTGTACAAAGGGAAGGGGACAACTAAACCTCTTTGGAAACAGGCAAGGGATAGTTTCACAAAGTAGGGTACATTTGAGTTGAGCTTTGAAGCATCATCACAAGGTGGAGGTAGAGAAGGGAAATACACTGCAGGGAAAGCAGGCAGCAAGCACAAGCCCACAAAGGTCAGTCTGACACAGCTGGTAGATTAGTATGATCAGTGTGGCTGGAGTAAAGGCTTTGACAGGAGAAGCTGGAGGAGGCAGGATATAAAGGTCTACAGTGGCAAGATGGGGAGTTGCCAGACACTAAGGAAAGTCACTCTGGTACCTGTGTAAATGGACTGCAGGCACTGGACTAGATAGCAGTAGAGAGGCAGTGGTAGTCTAGGTAAAAGGCAAAGAAGAAAGGTATTCTGAACTAGGTAAGTGCTGCAGGGATGAGGGGAGGAGAAAGGCTCAATATTTTAGAGGTGGAATGGACAAAACAGGTTTGGACAGTGAGGTGCCAAGGACCCTTAAGTTGGATTCAAGGGCCTGTGTCATCAGAACTGGAGCTGGGGAATTAGAGGGTCACGACTTTTAACAAGAGGAAAGCAAGAAAAGAATCTACAACAGGAGTTGAGAAAGCAAACAGCAGTCATACCCTTTCCTGCAGGGACAGTGTTTTGTTTGTAATCTTCAAGCCAACTCTTCTGCCCCAGCTGGCTGCCCCATCAGTGGCCAGAGTCAACACATTCTCAGTCTGGGTCCAGGGCTCAGAAAGTTATGTAAACTCAAGAGGCTCCCATATTCCTAGAGCTGGCTTCCTCTCCCAGCAGTTTGCTAGAAACCCCAGCCTGTAGCCAGGCGAAACCTCGGAACCTGAGACTAGCCAAGTGGCTGGCCTTATAGGTGGATGGAGGAAGCAGTTAACTGGGTAGTTAACTGAGCAATACAAGGAGAGAGTTTTTTTCTCCCGATAATGTTTCAGTTTTTCACCACTGAGTATGATGTTAGGTGTGGGTTTGTCATATATGGCCTTTACTATGTTGAGGTAGGTTCCTTTGCCCACTTTCTGGAGAGATTTTATCATAAATGGATGTTGAATTTTATCAAAAGCTGTTTCTGCATTACTGAGATGATCATATAATTTTTACTCCGTTTGTTAATGTGGCGCATCACACTGCTGTGTGGATGCTGAAGAATCCTTGCATCCCTGACATAAATCCCACTGGAGCATGCTGTATGATCCTTTTACTGGAGTCAGTCTGCTGGCATTTCAGTGAGGACTTCTGCATCGACATCAGTGAGACTGGCTTGTAATTTTCTCTTTTTTTGTGATATCTTTGTCTGGTTTTGTTATCATAGTGATGGTGGCCTCACAGAATGAGCTTGGAAGTGTTCCTTCCTCTGCAGTTTTTTTGGAATTGTTTCAGAAGGATAAGTGTTAACTCTTTAAATGTTTGGTAGAATTTGCCTGGGAAGGCATATGGTGCTGGACTTGTTTGTTGCTGCGTGTGTGTTAAGTCGCTTCAGTCCTGTCTGACCCTAGGGACTGTAGCCCACCAGGCTCCTCTGTCCATGGGATTCTCCAGGCACGAATAGAGTGGGTTGCTATGCTCTTCTTCAGGGGATCTTCCCGACCTGGGGATCAAACCCATGTCTCTTAATGTTTCCTGCACTGGCAGACGGGCTCTTTCCCACTAGTGCCACCTGGGAGTTCTGTTGGGAGTTTTACACTGATTAGTTTTAGTTTGGTCACTCAGTCGTTTCCGACTCTTTGCGACCCCATGAATTGCAGCACGCCAGGCCTCCCTGTCCATCACCAACTCCCAGAGTTCACCCAAACTCATGTCCGAGCCGGTGATGCCATCAAGCCCGTTGTCCCCTTCTCCTCCTGCCCCCAATCCCTCCCAGCATCAGTCTTTTCCAATAAGTCAACTCTTCGCATGAGGTGGCCAAAGTACTGGACTTTCAGCTTTAGCATCAGTCCTTCCAAAGAAACCCCAGGGCTGATTTCCTTCAGAGTGGACTGGTTGGATCGCCTTGCAGTCCAAGGGACTCTCAAGAGTCTTCTCCAACACCGCAGTTCAAAATCATCAATTCTTTGGCGCTCAGCTTTCTTCACAGTCCAACTCTCACATCCATACATGCCACAGGAAAAACCATAGCCTTGACTAGACGGACCTTTGTTGGTAAAGTAATGTCTCTGCTTTTGAATATGCTGTCTAGATTGGTCATAACTTCCTTCCAAGGAGTAAGCGTCTTTTAATTTCATGGCTTTAATCACCATCTGCAGTGATTTTGGAGCCCCCAAAAATAAAGTCTGACACTGTTTCCACTGTTTCCCCATCTGTTTACCATGAAGTGATGGGACCAGATGCCATGATCTTCGTTTTCTGAATGTTGAGCTTTAAGCCAACTTTTTCACTCTCACTTTCAACAAGAGGCTTTTTAGCTCCTCTTCACTCTCTGCCATAAGGGTGGTGTCATCTGCATATCTGAGGTTATTGATATTTCTCCTGGCAATCTTGATTCCAGCTTGTGTTTCTTCCAATCCAGCCTTTCTCATGATGTACTCTGCATAGAAGTAAAATAAGCAGGGTGACAATATACAGCCTTGACGTACTCCTTTTCCTATTTGGAACCAGTCTGTTGTTCCATGTCCAGTTCTAACTGTTGCTTCCTGACCTGCATATAGGTTTCTCAAGAGGCAGGTGAGGTAGTCTGGTATTCCCATCTCTCTCAGAATTTTCCACAGTTTCTTGTGATCCACACAGTTAAAGGCTTTGGCATAGTCAATAAAGCAGAAATAGATGTTTTTCGGGAACTCTCTTGCTTTTTCCATGATCCAGCGGATGTTGGCAATTTGATCTCTGGTTCCTTTGCCTTTTCTAAATCCAGCTTGAACATCTGGAAGTTCACGGTTCACGTATGGCTGAAGCCTGGCTTGGAGAATTTTGTTTAAGTACTGGTAAATATGAATTGGTAATTCGTATTTTCTATTTCTTTCTAGTCCATAGATGCACCTAAAGATTATCATACTAAGTAAAGGAAGCTAGACAAAGACAAATAAGATATTGCTTATATGTGGAACCTAAAAAAATGATACAAAAGAACTTATTTACAAACCAGAAACAGACTCACAGACATAGAAACAAGCTTATGGTTACCAAGGGGAAAAGGGCGGGGGGTAAATTAGGAGTCTGGGGCTAACATATACACACTGCTATATGTTAAATAGATAACCAACAAGGACCTACTGTACAGCACAGGGAGCTATAGTCAATATCTTGTAATAATCTCTAAGGGAAAAGAATCTGAAAAAGAACATGACTGTATGACTGAATTACTGATATATTTATCACTGAATCACTTCACTGTATACCTGAAACTATACTTCAATTGAAAATTTTTTTCATTGCTATAAAAGTTTTTTTATTGGCATATAGTAGCTTTACAGTGTTGTGTTAATTTTAAAAAAGAGATCTTTGGGGAGACACCTGTATTTTGAATACTGCCTCTGCCACTGTATAGCTATGTATCCTCAGGCAAGTTACATATTCTCTGCCTCAGTTTCCCTCATCTATAAAGTGGAGATAATAGTACCTGTTCATTGTGAGGCTTGAAGGAGGCAAGTACACCTACCTCAGTTCTTAGCACAGTGCCTGGCCAACAGTACGTGGTTAGTATGTTACTACTGACAGTGATAACAGTCATTAACGTAAATAATCTTTACTGGAGCAAGTCTTGTGAGGATACAATTGCAACACCAGGAGCCCAGTTTGGCGAGAAAGCTGTTAGAAAAATGGCTGAAGAACAGTGCAAGAAAGAAAAGCAAAATTATAAACAAGCTATGCACCAAGCCACGGTCAGTCCTATTTAGACTGACTACATACTAAGCATTGTTGGGACCCCACAGCTGCACCCCTTTCTCTAAACCCTTCACCAGCCTGAAGACAGATGCTCCAAAAGGAACTCAGTTGTCTGAAATTCCCTCGAGAGTTTTACCAGCCAAGGAAAACTGCACAGGAGAAGAGACCACAAGTGGACACCATGCCCAGGTGTCTCCCGTCTGTGGGCCCGTTTTAAGGACTATTCATTGTTCCTAAAAATCTAAGCAGCTTACCTCACCTCTTTTCTAAGCCACTTTGGGACATTTTCCCTTGGGTATCTCCCATGTATACATGATATATAATATATATATATATATATATATATATATATGTTAATAAACTTCTTTATGTTCCTCCTGTTAATGTCTTTTACTACAGAGGTTTCAGAACCTCTATAAAAACTCAGAGCTCCTAAGAACTCAGAAGGGGAGGGGGAAAGTGTTTTTGGTCACCTCTGTGACAGTAATTTAGTAGGCGGGCTTCCAGAGTCCTGATGTACTCAGCAGAACTATTGATGACAGGTGCTCACAGAGGCTCTGCTGGACCCCAGATATCAGCACACCAGAAGCTTTTCCTTGGGGCCCACGGTGCTCTGGGAGGCAGAAATCCTAGCGTGTGTGGCACAGGGAGGGGGCAGAGGCAGCACAGCATCTAAGCATCTAGCCTTTTACTTGTGTGGCTTCTCTGTGAGCACAACACACACCCCCATCTCCTGCTGAGGCAACTGAGCCCGTTGCCTAGAATGTTCACTTTGCACAAGCGCTCTAATAGCAGTCACTCATCACCGTAGCCTTAGCTCATGCCAGTCCTGCTGGGAAGTGCTGCTCCTCATTAGACTCTGCCTATAAGAATCCTACCCATCCTCCAAAGCATAGCTCAAAGGAGGCCTTCTTACTCATTTATCCAAAAATATTTGCTGAATGCCTACTTATTTGAAACAGACCTTTTTCTGGGGGATACCAAGAGGTATAAGGAGTGCAAGCAGCTAGGCAAATAAATACTGAAAAACTGAGTGAGATGGGGACTACAATAGAGGCATTTACAAAGTAGAGAGGGGTCTTAAAGCACTCATCATGCAGGGCAGGCAACTGACCACAATTAAGTGAATAAAGTAACTTTGAGAAAAGTGTTAGGAAGAAAATAAAGTTGGCCTATGTGAACAAAATGGCTAGAAGGATGGGTGTCAGAGACGTACTCTCTGAAGCGACACTGATTCAAGAGTGGAATGATGAGGGCTCAGCCCCGGTGGGAGCACTGAGTGCAAAGACCTGAAGAGTGGGACCAATGTCGGTTTTAAGAAAGAGAATGCGTCTGGAATGCGCTAGCGGGGAGTGGTGGGAGATGAGCCAAGATGAGATTATACATAAATAAAACATTCTGCTCTGCTGTTTTCACATAACGTTACAACATAAGAATGTTCATGGTTGTGAAAAATGATCTGTAAACACTTTTTATGACTATTAAAACATTTTAATGGCTGTATTTAAAAATCATATTTTCTTAAAAAGTTACTGTTTGCTTTAAAAAAGTCATCACATGAGGTACACTCCTGATACAGAGACACCCCCTGCTCAGCCTTCAGCAGGAGTCAGTGGGCAGAGGGCACGTGGGAGTCAGGCACCACCTGCAGGGGTCTCACTGCCACTCTGGGCCCCTGTGGTCAAGGCTCAAGTGGCGAAGGCCCCACTGACCAAACCCTGGAGGCTGTTGATAGGCCCTGTTTCCAACAGAGTCTGAGCTCCAGAAACTTCTCTCTCCAGCCTTTGTGCCCCCTCCTTTGTCTTGTTCATTCTGCTGTGAGTCATGGCTTGAGGAGAAACAATGTCCCTGCTAGAGACCACTTCCTTGTCTCCCATTTGCAAGGAACACACAGTGCTGACAAGGGCCTTCTCCAGAAGCTTGCTCCCCTTTCTGCTCTCTTACCCTAGTTTTTGACTTCCGGCTTCTTTGGAAAGCCAAAGGACTCCTCCAGCTTCTCTCTGCCAACACTTCAGTCTTCAGGTCTGGAGCTGCAGGGTCTGCGGAACTCCTGTCCATACTCGTGTATCCACTTGTTGGCCACTGGGGGAGAAAGGGGAGGGAGAGGAGCAGGCTCAGCAGATCAGACAGAGGCGATACTCACAGGGTCATTAAATTCCAGACCCTGGGGACTCGCTTGCCTCACCTTGGTCCCAGGCCTGTCACAGACTACAAGATGTTGCTTCCAGTAGCAATAAACAGCAAGAAGGGCAATGGTCCCTGGAAAAAGTCCCCACAGGTCCTGTCTACTAGAAACTTAATTTTCAAACCCATGGGTACTGTGGTCATTTCCCCTTCATGTAGCTCCTGAAAGCCCCTCTTCCCACGGGTACCATTTCAGGGTAGTGAGAGAAAAGGCATGGATCCCCCTGGTCAGGTCCACCTCAGCACAACAGTCCCTCTTTTACTTTTTCTGTCTTAAGAGCTAAGTTCTCGTGGACACATGTATGACATGAGTGTGTCCTTTGCTTATCTCTTCCTTGTTTGACCTCTCGAAAGCACCTGAGGGTTTTCTCCTTGGAAAAGAGGAGTGGGACTTTGCACTGATTCTTCTTTAGCTGTCCTGAGGAATCAGGGCCCGTCTGGTCAGGCCAGTCTACTTTTACTGACACTGGCTGTAGGACTGAAACCTCCCCTTTATGGGCTCCTAATGTGCTGGTGGCCACTAGCCCAGAATCTGATCACTTCAATATAACGTGGCATTGCTATGAAGCCTTTTTCCCCCTAATTTTGTTATTTTCCATTTAATTTTTTTTAAGCTGATTTGTTGTATTTTCATTTTTATTCAGTTCAAGAAATTTTCTTCTTTCTTTTTGCCACGATGTATGTGGGATCTTAGTTCCCAAAACAGGGATCAAATCCAGGCCCCCTGCAATGGAAGCTCAGAGTTTTAACCACTGGGCCACCAGGGAGGTCCCTGTTATGAAGCTTTTGGAGTGACAGGCTATGTTATGTTCTATCCAACCCCTATTTCACTTTCCCCTGAACCCCTCAGCCCTTTCCCATGCTCAGAAAGGCAGGCCTTACCCCACTTATCTCCTACCAGGACAGGGCAGGCAGCATGAAGTGTGTCACCATCCCCTTCACCACTCCTGTGCAGGTTCCACCAAAACAGAGCTGCATTCTGAAAGCAAGCAGACCCCGGCCCAGGCAAGGTCAGCCCAGAGTCTCAGTGCTAGGGAAGCACTTGACTGAGGACAAATGCATGCATGTCATTAACCAAGAAAACCGTCCACGCAGATGGGGGTAAGGAATACATAAAATGGCACAAAATGGTAGACAAGCTGCCATTGACTCATTCACTGATGCCTGACTTACTGAGGGCCCTGCCCTACTCCAGACCATGTGGTGCAGAGACAAATCATGATCAATTCTGCTCTCAGGGAGCTCACAGTCTCGTGGGAGAGAGACACAAAAACAAACCAGGAGGAGATGACAGGTGCCAGGGGAAAGGGGAGCACAGGGTGTCATGGGATCACTGGGGCCAGGCACTCAACAAAAAGCACAAGGGGAAGCAAAATATTCCTCACACAACTAAGAACTTCATTCTGATGCTTAGCCTTTCTTAGGCACTTCCTAATAACACCCCCAGGAAGCAGGCATCATTGTCATTTCCACCTTAGGAGAAAGGAAGTTGAGGCTTAGGGGCTTTAAATAACGTAACTAAGAAGGATCAACGTCAGAACTCAAACCCAGGTGTTCTGACTCCAAATCTTCTATATTCTTTCTACCTCTTATACTCAGATTGCTCTTCTACACACTTACTTTATCCCTGGCCAAACTGCTGAATTTTGCTAAATACCGGGCATTTACTTATTGAATGTTTAGGATGTGCTGGGCACTGTGCTAAGTGCTAGAAGGCACGATCTCAATTATTTGTCTTCATTTCATTCCTGAAGTAATTAAGGGCTGCCATCCCTGACTGATTGATTGATAGCTCTGAAATTTGGGGGAGATACTCATTCATTAAGTAAACCTCTTACCACATTGGCCCTCCTCTAATGCCTTGCTTGACTTTATAGCTCTTCTTGCAGTATATACCATTACTGTTTGTTAACCTCTCTGTGAGCTCCTGGAGGTGAGGACTATGACCTTTCCTCTGTACTCTGAGTGCCTCAAGCCCCCAGTATTTACTGAAAGAATGATTGAAGGGACCAGTTGCTGCTGAGATTCTGAAGAGGAATAAAAAATTTCTCACCTTTGAGGAGTTCTACTGTAATAGGAAGGCAGACATGTAATCATCTACTTGTAATACAAGTGTAAATAAGATTTAAAAAAAAAAATAGAGGTACAAGTAAATGCAATAGTCAAGAAAACTGAGGAACTATCTTTGATTCTGGAAATCAAGAAAGACCTCTTTTTTGCCTCCCTCCAGGACAGGCGTGCAAGCACAGACAGCACGAAAGTTGAGGTGTTAGTTTGAACAATCCTAAAAATTACCCGTTGGCATCAGACCCACACTCACCTTGACCACAGGAACACTGAAGTTGCCGTAGATGAAGGCTGTGGCTCCTCCGGCTTCCACCGAGCTCAACTACAAGGCCAGAGGGAAAGCCAGAGCTGAAGTAGCCCGACTGCCTTACTCTGCTCCACATGACATCTGATGTCATTTCTGCATAAATTTCCCTCCTGTGTGCCCCTATTCGACTCTAGGAGAAATACTTATGGAAAGACAATCACCCAATTTAGGAATGAAGACAGCCTACTCAGTGGCATCAGTGTCTGCCTGCATGGCCACAAGAGGACAACATTTAGAAATCCCCCCTTTCTTTACTCTTCCAGCTAAAATCCTTATCCTTCCAGCTAACATCCTTATTGAGGGTTACCATGAATAGGTCCAAACTTTGAGACCCTCAGGAAGAAATTTAGTTTATATCACAGCCCAAGACACACAGACATGTCCCTAAGTTTCATAGAACATTCTTACTACATGAGATACTGTCTGTTATTTTCCATTTTATTTTATTCTCTTCTAGTTCAGACTTCTTAAATGCTGACCAGATCCACTAAATTGATTTCACAGCCTAGTAATGCATCATGGCCAGTGGCTTACAGGAACATTTACCGGTTTTGAAAGCTGGGCCTCATAGGAACTACTGATTGCCCCTTTGGTGTGTTTCCCAGATCACTCAGACCCTCTCCAGGTAACCTCAGCTAAAGAGCTTCACCATTGGTATATTCTAGAATTATATTTACTTAATTTGAAGAGTTTTTTTTACTGATTTTCAAAGAATACACAACCTAAACACTTTGAAAAATACTGGAAAATACTTTAAAATACTTGATATTATTCATCATCTTACCATTCAGGAAAGAAAAAACACTTTTATAGTTTAACTATAATAGTTGACATGTATTGAGCAATGACTGTACGTTAGGCATCATACTAAGTCTTATTCCTCACAACAAATATATCATCCTTAGGATTGTTGTTAATCACAGTCTAGGGATAAGGAAGCCAAGTCTCAGAGAGACTGAGTGGTTGACAAAAGGTCACATAACTCCAAGCCAGGACTGGAGCTGAGCCAATGCTATCTGACTACAAAGACCCTGCTGGTAACTACTATATGGCACTCTTGCACACTACCTGTGGTGTCACAGCACAGTGTGGGGGGAAGGACTCAAACAACAGATTGAAGAGAACTGGATCAGTGTGCAGAGAGGCTCCAGAGCAGGGCATGGATTGTGAGTTTGGTGGAGGGCAGGGAAATCTTCCCTCTGTAAACCTTCCACTGCTTTGTACTGGGACTGATCTTATATCCAGTCTGAGTAGAAAATCACTAACCTGATTTCAACTCAATCCTCTACTTCTTAAAGATTATTTTCCCCCTATAATATTATTCTTATATTCTCCACAAACCTTATCTCTTGTCTTCAGAAATGTTTATGATGGTCTTTCATCTGAAGATGAAAGAACCGGGAATAAGCTAGCATTTCCTAGGTCCCACAGTCCCATTCATGGAGTCCTATACTTGCTTTCTAGGATAGAACGATAAAAACATACTGTATGAAACTTCACAGAGAGATATCCCCTCACCTGACTTCAGGTCCTCCTGACAGCCCTGTGAGGAGGTGCAGAGCAAGAAAACAAGCCCAGAGAATTGTGAGTTGTGCTGAAACCACATGTTAAGTGGCAGAACCTGAATCAGGCCAACTGACTCCAAATCCAAACGCAGGCCATTCCACTGTGTATCAGAGGCTTAAAATCCAAACACAGACACACTCTTGCATTTGCCATTTAAAACTGCTGGACTCCTGCATCTGTGCTACCCTTACCATGGTAACCAGGCCTCTGTAGTCAGGGAGTCAGCTGCAGAAGACACTAGGGGGATAAAGAACAGAGAGATTGTGGCCCCTGGACGTCCTGTTCTTTGGTTGATGTCCAAAGACATCAATTGCCTATGACTTCACAGATGTGACCTCCCATGCCAGCCTGAGTCATCAACCAGAGATGCACTAGCTGCTGATCCAAGCCATGTGCCCTGCCCGGAGAGCTGACGTCAGCCATCCCTCCGCCTGATCAGAATGTTCAGAATGACCACAAGAGGCCAGACACCACTGGCAGTGGCAGCTCTCCAGTTTTGCAGAAAGTGAAAACCGAGCCATGTGAAAAAAGCCACGTTGGGATTGCCAGCACTAAGACTATAGAGTGCTGGCCTCTGTCCTTTCTTGGCTACACCGTGGAGACCAGATACAGGACTAAGGAAAGAGGGGGTGCTAGGGTGGGGGTGTCTGCTACTCTAATGAGCCTGAAACCAGGCCCTCATCGTAGGGCGTAATGTAGAGCATTTATATTTAACATTATAATATACCTCTTATGCTTTAAATGACAGATGACTGATACTATGACTTGTCCAAAGAGAAGGAGGCGAAACCACATGATCTGACAGGAAGAGGATCGGTGAGATAATAAAGACCAGGTCCAAATTCTATAGGGTCAGGTCAGAAACTAGAAGAGGCCAATTTACTACTTTAAGAGGGTGTAATGTAGAGTTAACTGAAGACTTTATAAGGAGATAAGCAAATTTTCATTACATGTGAGAGAGCCACACTTACTGAATTTCTCTGTAGGCATCTCTGTTCTTCCTTCTCATCATCTCAGCTGCTTCATTTCTCTCCCTCTTACCCTCACAGCTCCACGACCTCATCTATAGGTCCATGCTTTTAAACAGCAAGTAGCCTATGGGACCTCAGAGAGAGAGAACCACATCCCCTTCCTGTGTTGTTCAGGTCCCAGGATCTCCTGGCCTTCATGTAAGGCCACTAAGGTCACAGTGAGGTCTACATAACGTCAGTTCTTTGAGGGCAGGAGCTGACATGTATTTTTTTATTCCTCCTATGGTGCCTAATGAGAGTGCTATATGAAATTTACAAACATCCTGGAGATTTTTCTGCTGTAAATATCACATAAAATCAGTATCTTATATTGCTTTGAAACCATAAAATAAGAGAGAGAAATAATCATTAAGAAACCCCTTTCCCTCCAGAGGAAGACTCACATAGATCATAAATGTTGCGACCCGGTTCCCAGAGTTCATTCTGTACAGTGGGCTGCTTGGTGACTGAGACAAAAATAGAACACACCATTATTTTACGCAGAAGGCACCAGAGTGACAACCAGAAGGTACCAGTATTCCACCACAATACAGGGAGGAGAAAAATGGGGGAGTCACAGATGGGAGAGAGCTTGAGCTATACCTGGTCACGTATGTGCCTGTCTTTGCTGGCAGTTACTCAATATACTTTTTTTTTCCTTTTACCAATTCATTAGATACACATATAAGTGAACTGTATACTAATCAAACTAAATTGCTTGTTAGCAGTGAAAGGCCTCCCTGATAGTTCAACTGGTAAAGAATCCACGTGCAATGCAGGCGACCCAGGTTCGATTCCTAGGTCAGGAAGAGCAGCTGGAGAAGGGGTAGGCTACCCATTCCAGTATTCTTAGGCTTCCCTTGTGGCTCAGCTGGTAAAGAATCACCTGCAATGTGAGAGACTTGGGTTCGATCCCTGCGTTGGGAAGCTCCCCTGGAGAAGGGAAAGGCTACCCACTCCTGTATTCTGGCCTAGAGAATTCCATGGACTGTACAGTCCATGGGGTCACAAAGAGTCACAACTGAGTGACTTTCACTTTCACTTTTCAGTGAAAAGACTGGTGGTTCATTGTATCTTCAGGTTTTTAGTGAAATAATATATAAAATGTTACAGATAATTATTCTGTAAACATGCCAAGTCATGACTGGAATTCCTAATTATTTGCCAAAGAGACATATTCTTTTGTTACAGAAGAGTTTAACTGGTATAATTTACATATCATAAAATCCAGTCACTGTAAGAGTGTTTTTCAATGAGTTTTAGTAAAAAGATGAGTCAGCAGCTATCAGCTTGAAACTAAGACTTTCAGATCTACCTAGAACATGAACCTTTGTTCTAAGACTTCAGTGTTCCCTGGGGGCCCTTTAGAGCTCTGCCTCAGAGAAATAAATAATACCCTCTTTCCCTACCCCCAGGAATGGTCACTGACCCCATAGTTACCGTAGCGTGGTCAAAGTGAGGCTCATAGTGCCCTGCAATCCCATAGTTCACCACCTGGAGATACTCTGCGTAGGGCGGCTGGACGTCAAGGCCCGTGAGGGCAGCAATGCGACGGTCAAGGGCCACCAGCACTGGGTCAACGGTGTCCTTCAGCCAGGCGCTAAAACACACCACAAGCTGGAGCGTTAGTGGTCTGAGGCCAGAAACGACCGACTGTGAATGAGTGAATGATGTCAACTGCCGGAAGGCAGGCAGGCAGGGAGGACGGGAAATGCACTCATCTATCGAACGGGGCTGATCATGTCTATTACAGAGAGTTATGAAGACCATGACAGGCGATGCTTATGGAAATGCTTTGTAGGCTGTGTACTGGTGATTGCTGTAAAACGCAGAAAAATCTCCGTTCTTCTGCTCTACTCCAAGACAAGCCATGATAGGTCAAAGGCCAAAGAACAAAGTTCAGTCTTTTTTCCTAAATGTCTTATTGAGGTTCTGATAAAGTGGAGGATTTGGGATCAGAATGTAGGTCCCTGGGAAGTAAGGAAGCAAACCAGTGAGTATCCTAGGGAGATGATGAGGGCTCTTAAGGGAAGTACCCTGGCACATCTGGGTCTATAAATGATGGATTAATTTTGTTTATTCCTTTGTATAGAGTGCATATATAGTGCTATGCTGTGGGCGCTAAGGTTTACAAAGGTACTCAAGACAAAGCTTCTGTGTTCAAAGAGCTCATTAGAAGAGACACACAAATATACACAAATACAATGAGTATAAATCGAAGCAGAAAAATGAGAACCAGCACTTAAAGTCCTAAGGAGCACAGAAGAAGGAGATGTTAATTTTGACTGGCATGGCAGTAAGATGGACATGTAGGCCAAATTTTGAAGGGTGCATAAAATTTCAATAGATAGAAAAAACATAGGGGTATTTCAGGCTGAAGAAATAGGTAAGTGCAGACGCAGTGGGGTAACATAATATATATCCAAATGAAAGCATCTGGTCTATGAGAGAAGTAACAGGAAATTAGGCTAGAAGAGCAGGCTCAGGGCATGTTGTGTAAGCTGAGGACCCTGGGTTCAGGAATCTGGTCTTAGTGGATAACCAAGAGTCAGTGGAGGTTTCTGTGCAGGAAACAAATTTAGTGATTAAGAGTTCACTGGTGACTTTTGAGGGGCAAGTTCTAGTGAAGCTGTGAGGACAGAAAGTGAAAGGTTAGTCACTCAGTCGTATCTGACTCTGCGACCCCATGGACTATAGCCTGCCAGGCTCCCCTGTCCGTGGGATTTCCCAGGCAAGAATACTGGAGTTGGTAGCCATTTCCTCCTCCATAGGGCCTTTCCCACCCAGGAACTGAATCCTGGTCTCCCACACTGTAGGCAGATTCTTTACCATCTTGAGTGCAATGTGGTGGCTGGGGCCGGGGGTGGTGACTGAGGGGAGGCAATGAGGGGCTCAGTCTCTTTACCTGAAAAGTAAGGAGAATACCACCTCCTTCCCTGAAAGCAGAATAGAAAGTGGACTTTTCGCCTTAACAGTACAATGTCGGAGAGATTAGCAAAGCAATGAAGCTGAAGTTATATGGATCTTTCAAAACTTAGAAAATAACTTCCTAATGTAAAAGGTCCCAAACTTAGAAAATAACTTCCTAATGTAAACCAGACCAAGTAAGTTAAGCCAAAGGATTCTGAATCAAAGCTTTCATCACTCACTTCACTTCCCAGACTACAAAAACCATCCGCCCAGCCTGAGGTCTGGCCTCTCCCCAAGGATGTCCTCGCTGTCTCCCATGGCTCTGGTAGGGACCCTCCTCTTAGTGTATCATCCATACTGTCCTTATAGCGCAAACCAAGGGCTGCAGTGGGGCTGATGAGGGATGGAGGGGAGGGAATGCAGCTGGATCTTCCCCTCTAGAGAAACCACCAGATCCAGAGATTCTGGCCCTCCCTCTTGCCTGAGTGGTGGCAAGTCTGCTTTGAGTATGAATCAGGAGGTGGAACTAGAATTCTGTAAAGTCAAATTTTGAATAGAGTCTTTCTGGAAAAGCAATCCTGTTTAGGAGAACAACTACATACTTAATTTTTGGTCTAGGGCTTAGAAGCTTTTTCAGCTCTTCCCCTAATGGTCTCCTAGTTAAGTCCTCAGACCATGTAACAGCCTGTGAATGGCCCTTGGGTGAGGGGAGTGGATATTGCTCCCTCTCAGCAAGAATGCACAGATATAAACCTGAACTATATAGGTTCTCCGGTGGAATCTCTGATGGCACTTGAATGACTGCTGCTGACCTTTAGTCATCTGTGCCAGGGCGGCCAGCAGGTGTGGCCAGAGTCCCTGCCAAGGAAGGCCCCCTCTTACCTCTTGCTGATGCGGTACTCCACTGGTAACTGCTTTTCACCTGACGCCACCACGGATCTCTGTAACTGGCATGAAGGATGTAAGAGAAAGTCAGGACTCTCATTTGCATAGACATGCCCCTCTCAGCATAAGCCTAACAATCACCAGTTTCTCCTTAATTAAAGGATATTTTGTACTTGCTACTAATTTAGTGATAGCTATTGATCTTGAAAATAAAAAATAATAAGGGACATAAAAACTCAAAGTTGACAATAAACTTGAGCTTCATATCTGGTAAATACTAAATGTTCAAAAAAGTCTGTTGGAACTAAAATAAAAGTAATTTTTAATCCCTTTTGCATCTGCAAGACTGTAAGTTCTGTAAGAACAAGGGCTGTTTCTTTTTTTTTTTAATATGTATTTATTTGGCTGTGTCGGGTCTTAATTGCGGCATGTGGGATCTTTCATTGCAGCACACAGACTCTCTAGTTGTGGCACATGGGTTTATTGCTTCACGGCATGTGGGATCATCTCAGTTCCCCAGCCAGAGATGGAACCCATGTCCCCTGCATTGCAGGGAGGATTCTTAACCACTGGACCACCTGGGAAGTCCCTAAGGGTTATTTCTTATTCATCTTTATATCCCAGTGTCTGGGTCACTAAGCTTTGACTTTAGTGTTTGTCAAATTAAATGACAATGACAGGGCATTCTCTACCCTCAGAGGCAGCCTGCTCCTGAACAATTCAGATAAAATCCCTTCCTTACAGAGAATCAAAATCTGTTTTGCTTGCAGCTGCCTTTGTTATGGGGAAAAAACAACCAAACAGGTCTGAAGTCACTAATTCAATTGAATGTCTCTATTTTGTTCTGAATGTTCGGATAGAAATTTTAAATTATTTTTAAATAAAGTAGCCTCTAATTGCAAAAATACTGTACCAAGGACAGAAAGAGAAACAGTATCTACATGAGGATGTCTGCTTCTGCATCTGACACCAGAAGGTCAGCTCCATGAGGGCAAGCGCTTGGCCCTTTTTTTCAAAAGTGCTGTATGCCGAGGGTACAGAATAGGCCAGGCAGGGAGTAGGTGCTAAATATTGGTGAAATGCATCCAGGAGTGAATGAACCAGAGTCTTGAGCCTAAAGACACAGTCCTGGTGCTTCATGTGCAGTCAGAGTAGAGCATGGAGCAACGAAGGGCACCCTTTCCTTTCTCAGAGGCTTCAACAATATTACTGTTCCTGCTGCTAAACCAGGTAGAGAACCTTGGAAAAGGCTCTACCCTTCCCTAGACCTGTTTCCTCAGCTATAAAACGCAGCATGTGAACAACACACTCCTGGAGGCCTTTTCAGCCTCTCTCTCTACAATACTAGGAGGCAGAGAATCGGTAAGTGACTGATATCGGTAAGTCTCTGTGTGGTCCTCTGTCTAGCTCCTCTCCCGAGCCTTCATAGTGAGGAGAGAGAGTCCCTACTGCTCTTCTGGGACAATATCAATGGTTTAAAAACAAATCCTACAGAATCTCCACTCCACTCTGCCAGCCCCCTCCCTTCCAGAGTCACACTGCATTTACACAATTATTTGTGTTAATTATCTGTATACTGCATTATACACTCTGCATAACAATTATTTACTGTGCATCCACAAGTCATTCATTTGAGGGGACAAATACTTACTGGTTGTCTCTGACTGAGCACTGTGCTAGACATTGTAAACACAATATAGGATAACCACAAGTCGTTCAGTGGGGCCCTACTGGAAAAGTACAGGGTTACAGAAGGAACAACCAGCCATTCTTATGAAGGACAGGAAGGCTTCCCAGGATGCCCAAAAGACAACTGGAATTACACAGGTGAAAAGAGGCCGAGGGAAGAATGCTTCAGGCGGAGAGCAGAGTGGGCGGGAGGCCAGTGAGAGCACTGCCTATTCATGGAGATACAGTCGTTTAGTGCTTCTGGGGTGTCAGTGTAAGGGGGCATACAGCAGAAAGGGTGGCGGTAGCCAGGCCAGGGGCTTTGTTATCATTTGAGAGCAAAAGGGACCCAATAAAGAGTTTAAGCAAGGGCTTGACTTAGCTGCAAGTGACCGGTTGCAGATTGCTCTAGCTGAAACAGGCATAATACAGGGCCAGGCATTTCAAGGACAACATATGATCCCTGCCAGCTTACAGTCTGGCTGAGGGAGATAAGGGACTAACTCATGAAACTGTGAGCAACTCCAGAGAACACGTAAATTGCAGGATAAATGAAAGTACCGAACAACTGGAGACAAAAACTCGAGTTCAGAGGAGGAAGTGGGCAGGGGTGGGTGTGGGAGGTGATGGGAGATGCAAGGTGAGACACAATTAGAAGCTCCAGAAGTACCATGCTGGGGGGTTTGGATTTTATCCCAAAAACCAGGGGAAGCAGTGGGACAATTTGAAATCGGAGAGCGCCTTGATCAGGCCTGCAGATTTTGAGGGAGACTTTGGCAGCAGACATGAATTGGAGGAGAAGAATAGCAAAATAATTCCATCTATTATGGAATTATTGTGCTAAGTCACTTCAGTCGTGTTCAACTCTGTGCGACCCCATAGATGGCAGCCCACCAGGCTCCCCTGTCCCTGGGATTCTCCAGGCAAGAACACTGGAGTGGGTTGTCATTTCCTTCTCCAATGCATGAAAGTGAAAAGTGAAAGGGAAGTCACTCAGTTGTGTCCGACCCTAGCGATCCCACAGACTGCAGCCCACCAGGCTCCTCCGTCCATGGGATTTTCCAGGCAAGAGTACTAGAGTGGGTTGCCATTGCCTTCTCCGAAGGTTATTGTAGGTGGCCCCAAAAAGTGCTCTGGAAAAAATGCTCCTATTCAAAGAATCTGTGAAAGTGGGCCAAAGTGGTTAAGGGCTAGGAAGCGAAAAGAGGTGTCCAGTTTCAACTGAGTCTTCAAGAATGGGCAGAATGCAGATGGGGGAGGAATGATGAGAGAGCAGAGAAACTCTTTTTTGAGAAACAGTGAACAGGAACAGAGAAATTCAACACAAGCCACTGAGGTGGCTTGGTTCCCGTGGGGCCGCCACCACCACACACACCCAGGACTTGTTCCTGGGCAAGCCAAAGGCGAGACAGGGCCCAGCAACCCTGGCAAGACACTTCTGGGGGAAGAGAGTGTGGCAAGGTCTGTGCGTGCCAGACAGATGACCTGGCCACGGGGGATTAAATGAACATCTCCAAGTGGGCCGCCTGTCCTGTTACTACAGCAACAGAGTTGTCCTGAGGAAAAGGGAGCTTCAGGCCAAACGCTGCCGCTGGCTCACTGAGAAGCCAAAGATATTGAAAACACATCGTTCCAATTCACAGGGAGCTTAATAGCTTCAAAAACTTTCTGTACAAAGATTCCAGATTCGTCTGAAGGGCTTTTAGATGGAATTATTTTGCTATTCTCCTCCTCCAATTCATGTCTGCTGCCAAAGTCTCCCTCAAAATCTGCAGGCCCGATCAAGGCGCTCTCTGATTTCAAATTGTCCCACTGCTTCCCCTGGTTTTTGGGATAAAATCCAAACCCCCCAGCGTGGTACTTCTGGAGCTTCTAATTGTGTCTCACCTTGCATCTCCCATCACCTCCCACACCCACCCCTGCCCACTTCAGCTCCTAGCTTCCCCCTACTTTCTGAAGACCACACAGCAGGCCTGTGCACAGACTGCCTGTCTTCCTAGAATATCCTTTGTCCTTTCACATCCACGAGGAAGCTCTGTTTTTCCTGCCCCCCTGCCCCTATCTGCTCTTCACCTGACTGCCTTTCCCTTGGAGAAAGGTTCTCATTTTTATGCTGCTGTAGCACACCACCAATACCTATTACAGGATGTATCACAGTGCATTGTAAATATCTCTTTCCCCTTCTTCAGGAAGCTCTGAAATCAGAGGGAGCAATACTTAACCTCCGTGTAACAGCCCAGAACCCAGTTACAGCATCTAGTACACAGCATGCTCTGTTCTAGTGATGAACGACGGTCTGGCTGCCAGGGCAAACAGCACACCATGAAGGGCATGATGTCTGCTTTGACACAGGAATTTATGTGCCATTTGTAAAGAGGCAATATACTTATAGCAGTGAGGTCAACTGCATGACCTTTCTAAATATTTGCCACACTTCCTGGATTTTAAATAACTTACTGGAATTCTGTCACCTCCACTAGCTTTGTTCATAGTGATGCTTCCTAAGGCCCACTTGACTTCGCACTCCAGGATGACTGGTTCTAGGTGAGTGATCACACCATTGTGGTTATCCAGGTCATTAAGATCTTTTTGTACAGTTCTGTGTGTTCTTGCCACCTCTTCTTAATATCTTCTACTTCTGTAAGGTTCACACTGTTTCTGTCCTTTATTGTGCCCATCTTTGCAGGAAATGTGCCCTAGGTATCTCTAATTTTCTTGAAGAGATTGCTAGTCTTTCCCATTTTATTGTTTTCCTCTATTTCCTTGCATTGTTCACTTAAGAAGCCTTTCTTATCTCTCCTTGCTATTCTTTGAAACTGCATTCAGATGGATATATCTTTCCTTTTCTCCTTTGCCTTTCTCTTCTCTTTTCTCAGCTATTTGTAAGGCTTCCTCAGACAACCATTTTGCTTTTTTGCATTTCTTGGGGATGGTTCTGGTCACCACCTTCTGTACAATGTCATGAACCTCTGTCCATGGTGCTTCAGGCACTCTATCAGATCTGATCCCTTGAATCTTTTTGTCACTTCACTGTATAATCATAAGAGATTTCATTAGGTCATACCTGAATGACCTAGTGGTATTCCCTACTTTTTTCAATTCAAGTCTGAATTACGCAATAAGGAACTGATGATGTGAGTTATAGTCAGCTCCAGGTCTTGTTTTTGCTGACTGTGTAGAGCTTCTCCATCTTTGGCTACAAAGAATATAATCAATCTGATTTTCAGTATTGACCATTTGGTGATGTCTATGTGTACAGTCATTTCTTGTACTGTTGGAAGAGCATGTTTGCTGTGACCAGTGTGTTCTCTTGGCAAAACTGTTAGCCTTTGTCCTGCTTCATTTTGTACCCCATGGCCAAACCTGCCTATTACTCCAGGTATCTCTTGACTTCCTACTTTTGTATTCCAGCACCCTATGAGGAAAAGGACATCTTTTTTTGGTGTTAGTTCTATAAAGTCTTGTTGGGTCTTCATAGAACTGTTCAGCTTCTTTGGCATTAATGGTTGGGGCACAGACTTGGATTACTGTGATGCTGAATGGTTTGCCTTGGAAATAAACTGAGATCATTCTGTCATTTTTGAGACTACACCCAAGTATTGCATTTCGAACTCTTTTGTTGACTATGAGGGTTATTCCATTTCTTCTAAGGGATTCTTGACCACAGTCACAGATATAATGGTCATCTGAATTAAATTCACCCATTCCTGTCCATTTTAGTTCCCTGATTCCGAAAATGATGTTCACTCTTACCATCTCCTGTTTGACCACTTCTAGTTTACCTTGATTCATAGATCTAACATTCCAGTTTCCTATGCAATATTGTTGTTTATAGCATCAGACTTTACTTTCACCATCACACACATCCACAACTGGGTATCGTTTTTTGCTTTGGCTCAGGCTCTTCATTCTTTCTGGAGTTATTTCTCCACTCTTCTCCAGTAGCATATTGGGCACCTACTGACCTGGGGGTTCATCTTTCAGTGTCATACCTTTTTGTCTTTTCATAAATTCCTGGGTTCTCAAGGCAAGAATGCTGAAGTGGTTTGCCATTCCCTTCTCCAATGGACAGCTCCTATCAGAACTCTCCTCTATGACCCATCCATCTCGGGTGGCCCTGCACAGCATGGCTCACAGTTTCACTGAGTGCTGCACTTAATATGCCAGCAAATTTGGAAAACTCAGCAGTGCCCACAGGACTGGAAAATATCAGTTTTCATTCCAACCCTAAAGAAGGGCAACGCCAAAAAATGTTCAAACTACCATACAATTGGGCAAATCCTTCAAACTAGGCTTCAACAGTATGTGAACCAAGAACTTCCAGATATACAAGTCTGGATTTAGAAAAGGCAGAGGAACCACAGATCAAATTGCCAACATTCACTGGATCATAGAAAAAGCAAGAGAATTCCAGAAACACATCTATTTCTGCTTCACTGACTATGCTAAAGCCTTTGACTGTATGGATCACAACAAACTGTGTAAAATTCTTAAAGAGATAGGAGTACCAGACTACCTTACTTGCATTCTGAGAAACCTGTATGCAGGTCAAGAAGCAACAGTTAGAACTGGACATGGAACAACAGACTGGTTCCAAATAGGGAAAGGAGTATGTCAAAGCTATATATTGTCACCTTGCTTATTTAAATTATGTATGGAGTATATCATGTGAAATGTTGGGCCACATGAATCACAAGCTGGAATCAAGATTGCTGGAAGAAATAACAATAACTTCAGATATGCAGATGATACCATCCTAATGGCAGAAAGCAAAGAGGAACTAAAAAGCCTCCTGACGAAGGTGAAAGAGGAGAGTGAAAAAAATGCCTTAAAACTTGACATTCAAAAAACTAAGATCATGGCAAATAGATGGGGAAACAATGGAAACAGTGACAGACTTTATTTTTGGGGCTCCAAAATCACTGCAGATGGTGACTGCAGCCATGAAATTAAAAGATGCTTGCTCCTTGGAAGTAAAGCTATGACAAACCTAGACATATTAAAAAGCAGAGACATTACTTTGCCGACAAAGGTTCGTCTAGTCAAAGCTATGATTTTTCCAGTAGTCATATATGGATGTGTTGATCATAAAGAAGGCTGAAAGTGAAAGTGAAAGTCACTCAGTCGTGTCCAACTCTTTGTGACCCCATGGACTATACAGTCCATGGAATTCTCCAGGCCAGAATACTGGAGTGGGTAAGCACCGAAGAATTGATGCTTTTGAACTGTGGTGTTGGAGAAGACTCTTGAGAGTCCCCTGGACTGCAAGGAGATCAAACCAGTCAATCCTAAAGGAAATCAGTCCTGAATATTCATTGGAAGGGCTGATGCTGAAGCTAAAGCTCCAATACTTGGCCACCTGATGCGAAGAGCCAACCCACTGGTAAAGACTCTGATGCTGGGAACGATTGAGGGCAGGAGGAGAAAGAGGTGACAGAGGATGAGATGGCTGGATGGCATCACCAACTCAATGGACATGAATTTGAGCAAACTCCAGGAATTTGTGAAGGACAGGGAAGCCTGGTGTGCTGCAGTCCGTGGGATCTCAAAGAGTTGGACACAACTGAGGGACTGAATAACAACAACACTTTCTGGAGGACTAACTCCCCTCCCCATCAGCAAAGCTTGGCACAGTGGCTGCAGAGCCTTCTCCACAGAAGAAGGAGATATACCCGCCAAGCTGACTGCAGTGCTGCCTACATGCCTTGCTTTAAACAAGGGAATGTGGATGGAAGTAATGCCTGGTGCTTCCAAGCAGAAGCTTTACAAGCCAACTCACAGTTTGCCATCTTTGCCTTTTTCCTCTCCCATGAGATGGCAATGTTCCAGACAGAGGCTGCTCTGTTGGGCTGGGTCCAAGAGTAAAGACAGCATGGGGCAGAGCAGCAACCAGCACAAGACAGACACATAACATGAGGACCAAGCCAGCCTCTACTGCTGTTGTCCTCCCTGAGATTTGGGGGCTGCTTGTTACTATTAGAGGAAACCCTAACGGTAACTGCCTATTCTGTAGGCACCATCTGTATGAGTTATTTTATAATAGGAGGTTCTGATAAGGAACACGGAACTAACAAGACACTACCAGCCGGAAGAATTTGGGAAAATTCATCTCACATGGAGAGCCACATGTCCTACCACCTCCCAGAATCCTCCTTGCTGGAATCCATCTTGGCTGAGCAATGTGTGCCCCACCAGGAAGAACCCTCAGTCAGAATGATTGGCCAGAGGCAACCTGGAAACTAATCCCATCACCAAAAAAAAAAACAAGACTGAGAACCACATGGCAGAGCAGTCCACCTGGGCTCCCTTACCTTCCTGCTCTCCGCTCAAGCACCTTTTCCCAATAAAGTTTCTTGCTTCCTCAGCATGTGTATCTCCTTGGACAATTCATTACCGAGTGTTAGGCAAGAGCCCACTTTCAGGCCCTGAAGGGGGTCCCTCCACTTCCTGCAACATTACCAAATAAACGTAACAGCCTAAGTTAACTGATACCTAAAGGCCGAATAGCAGAGCAGCAATCAGTGTACCTCTGGGTTCCAAATGTGGGCCAAGCCATATATGTCACCCGAGGTCTCTTCCCCTTTCTGGGCCTCGGATTTCTTTCTTAAAAAATAATGAAGTTTAACTAAATAATCTTCACACTCTTTTTCTGTGCTAGGAAATCTCTCCTTTCCCCTGTCATTTGACCCCTTTTCTTCCTTTTTCTTTTCTTTTTTTTTTTTTTGGCCACACCAAACAGCTTGTGGGATCTTAGTTCCCCAACTAGGTGTCAAACTCAAGCCCCAGGCAGGCATTGAAAGCACTAAGTCTTAACCACTGAAACACCAGAGAATTCTCCCATCCTTTTTTTCCTTCTATCACTTATATGGAATAATTGATATTGGGGATGGGGGGGCTTCCTTTAATTTTTTTATATACAGTGATATACATAGATCTCAAGAGTACCATTTGCTGAGTTTTCACAAACATACAACTATGTACTCCACATCCCTAACAAGATATTGAAAGCACATTGTGAATACCCCAGAAAATCCCCTTGCACCTTTCTCAGCCAGAAGCAACCACGCCTGTGAGTTTTTTCACCGCTGATTAGTTTTATGGAATGGCTGGTATTTTGAACTCCTGAAGAGATGAACTATCTAGTGTTCAGGCTGCCTGTTCTCACACTTCTGAACATCAGTCATGCAAAGAAACAAAGGGAGGTTCTCGGCAGGCCTTGGGGACACTCACCCACGGTTCTGCGAGCCCTCTGATCTTCTGAGCCTCAGCGTCACTGACAAAGTCATGGTAGAGAACAACATAGGGCTCCAGGTGGATGACCTCCTTCCGCACCGGCTGGAGCAGCAGATAAGGACTGGAGCTGGTCTCATAGGAGCAGTAGAGGCTGGGGATCTGGTAGTGAGTAGGCTGAAAGGAAAGACTAGAATCAGCTTAGAAGAAGAAGGGTCTAGAAATGGAAACCAATTTATGGGAACTCCAGCATAAAAAACCTGAAATTCAGGAGATTCAGAATTCAGTCACTGATACTGTCCAAGTGAGCTTTATTATTTTTTTTAATGCATCAGTTTTTCCCTTCAAATTGTCCCAATTCTACCTTTTCTCCCATCCCTCAAGCTGGTTCCCCCTTTTTCTTTCCATGAGAAGCGGTACCTGGGAACCCAGGGTCTGACATAACCCCTCGTAGGTGTCCCTGGTCTGCAGGTGGGGCACATTGGGTCTCTGCATGACAGTCTCTGCTACAGCCTGGTTAGGGCTCTCTGCCAAGAGCTTTTCATACTTCAAGACATTTCTGGCCACCCTCTTATTATCTGGGCCTGGAAGAAATCAGCAGGGAAAAATACAAATTAACAGATTAACAAACAGTGGTCCCAAGGAGTGCTGCCAAAGTTTCCTGCAGCTTCACTGTTACACACCACCAGCACCTGGACAACTTCCTATGTCCATGCACAGGAGGATGTAAGGCCCTCCCCGCTAGAGCAGGATTAAGCAGGGCCTGGTAGAGCTGAAGGAACACTCTTAAGACCAAGGGATCATGAGGATGTGGCTGCAGGATAGTGTGATGGTCAGTTTTATGTATAGGGAAGAAGCTTCAATCATTCATTCACCCGTCCACTCAGTAACTCTCCAGTGAACATGTACCAGACATTGTGCTGGAGGCTAAACTCCAGAGTTTAGAATCTATCAGAGAAAAGACACATTAACTACTTACAACAAAACACAGCAAAAAAGTGCTATGAAAGAGAAGTCCAGAGAGCCAAAGCCTACGGCAGAGAGACTTGCTCTATTCCTCCCTAGAGACCTGGAAGCTAAATTATTCCCAGCTCTACTAGATTCCTCAGAGTCCTTGCCTGGCCTGGACACAACAGAGCAGTATGAGAAAAAGGTGTTCTAGACTTTAGTTCTAGCCAAGGTCCCGACAGGGCTCTTGTGTCTTGTTTGTGCCCACTTTAGGTGCAGATCCGCCATGAGTTGGCAGCTACCCATGGCCAGCTAGCCTCTGCATTAGCTCAGTGCATCTCGGAAGGAGGTGCTCCATTGCTGTAAGGGTCACAAAGCACCTTTCTCTGAGGAGCTCAATGTGCTTCTAACCACTTCTACCATTACCATCATTCTGGCGAACGAGGGGACAGAAATTATCATCCATTTTTTAACCAAAGGAGAAATAAAGTTTGGAGGAATAGAAACAGTGGGCCCAAAATACCAATGAAAATATTGCGAGACCATTTATGGAACAAGGAATTTCAATTTGCTGTGTCTACTTATTCACCTTTAATAGTGCACAATTTACGCTGTCTGGGATATGCAGAGATTTTAACCGTTCAAGCACAAAAAATAGAGGGGCTGGGTGATCACTTTGTCTGTACCACTAACTGTCCACATGTTTCCAGACCACACAGCGACTGCCTTATCCTACTGCTTGCCAAACTATCAGAAAGGAATAATGTTACTAAATGGATTCATTAAAAAGTGATACATATTTTTGTGAAGCCCTACAGGAAATACATCATAAATACTGAATTGGCCAAAAAGTTTGGGGTTTTAACGACCCTTTTGGCCAACCTAATTTTGTGAATGGTTATTACGTATCTTAACATATCTGGTACATATACATATCTGTATATACACATATCTGTAACACGTACCTATCTTTTAGTATCCATCTTATTAAAAGAAAACCTGGGAAGCCTCTATCACCAAAATTTTAAGCAAAAATATCTAAGCAGAGTTAAGCTAGCAAATCTCTCTCTCTGGTGAAATGCTGCCTGAGAGGGTTGAAGCTGAACTCTGTGGCCAGCTGGGCAGGAGGCTTGCATAGCAAAGTGAGCTCCAGTATAAAGAGAAGAATTGCTATCTTTCTGTGAGCAGCCAAAGTGAACAACCCTGCTGAGTCGCTCTCCTTCTTGCACACACAGCTCTCATTGATTGCACTCGTTCCCAGGTCTATTCCCAAAACCTGGATCTTCAAATGTACCTGAAGAAATTGGCTCCCAACCTAGGACTTGTTCCCCACTGAAGCAGCACTAATACGTATGACTCAATAGGGGTGAAGGAAGAAGGCATACGCTGGCATCTTTTTCTTAGCACTTCCAATGAACTTAAAAACTCCCCCTGCTGCACTGAACAGTATGTTAAGATTTAATAAAAAATTAGAAATGTGCCTTGGATTATGAAATTCGAAAAATAAAAACAGACAGCTATACTTCATTTGCAGGGATGAAAGGCCAAGAGCAAGAGGGATTTCCCACAGGTCTGACCTGTGGTTATCTTTTTATTATTACGTACTGTACAGAAGAAACTCCCGGGAAAGGTTGAGGGCACACAAAACATTTCCTGCCTGTAAAAAAAGAAAGAAAAGGAAAAGAGTGAGTTAATGGCGCTGAGGATATCTTCCCTAATGAACCATTAAATGGATTTTAAAAAAACTCTAAAACAAGCTTACCAGTAGCAGATAGTAAGACTCACTGAAATGAGCTGCAGACTAAAATGTAGAGGTTCTCTGTCCTAATTCAGGATTTGTAGCCCTGATGCAAATCAGGTCTCCTCAGTTTCCTGATTTACAAATGACTTAATTACCACCCTTACCAGGGAAGGGAGAAAAATAAATGAAAATAAACTTTCTTAAAATTCCCTCAAATCTTTCAAAGCATGCAAAACCATTTAATTGTAGGATGTTGTTATTTTGGTATATTTTATTAGTAAACGTTAATAGGAACTGCAACAGTCCTACCAAGAATATGATGTGTTCTCCAGGTTCAGCACTTCTGAGAATCCACAAAGTTAGTGAGAGGAAGGAAAAGGAAGAGCTAAACCTGAACTATTCCCACTGCATAGCAATGACTCTCCCTGCAGCCATTCAACCTTGGGCTACACACCGTTGAAAGTAAACACAGGCTTTCCAGATAAGTCTGGGGAACAGAACTCAGGGCGAGTGGGCTGTCATCCTGCTCTGGGTGCTGTGAAATGATGATAAGTCACTAGACCTGTATTTCCTTTTGATCATTTCGCTTTTGCATGTTAAAAAAAATGCATTTTTAATGATAAAAGCAAGAAGAAGGACACTATAAAGCATATGAGAAATGAGGGTAAAGGTTCCACTGAAACCCAGACATTTCAAAAACTTTGGAACAATACATAGTGTGTACACAGTTATGGTCATATTTATTACACATTTTCATATCCTGCTTGTTTCCCTCTACAGTGTAATCAGGAGTACTTTCTATATTTTTACATAGTCCTCAGAAACAGCATTTTTAAATTGGTACTTTTCACTGTGGTAAACATAAATTTACCATCTTAATCATTTCCAAGTGTACAGGTCAGTAGTACTAAATATATTCACACTGTTGTACAAATGACCTCCAGAGTTTTCTCATCTTGCAAAACTGAAACTCTACTCATAAACAACAATTCCCAATTATCTCCTCTCCCCCGCTGCCCCTGGTAACCATCACCCTACATTCTGTCTCTATAAATTTGACTCTTCTGAAAATCTCACATAAATGGGATCAAACTATACTTGTCTTTTTGTGACTGGTTTCACTTAGCATAATGTCCTCAAGTTTCATTTACGTGATAGCATGTGTTAGAATTTCCTTCTTTTTAAAGACTGAATGGTATTCCACTGTACATATATACTACATTTTTCTTGTCCATTCACCCACTGATGGATACTTGGAAAGCTTCCCACCTACTGGCGGTAGTGAACAGTGCTGCTACGAACATGTGTGTACAGAGAGAGAGCATTTTTAATGGCTGCATATCACTCCATCCAGAAGCTCCATCACAGACAATCTCACCGTTCCACCACTATTAGGCATATAGATTGTTTCTAATTAATTAATATTATGAATTATTCTGTTCTGTACTTAACAGATGGGTAGTTAATTAATCTACTAATATCACATCAGATATTAACTCAGGGTTATAGATTTTCAAATCCTTTGAGATGAAGAAAGCTAAATTATTAATTTTATATATTTTTAAACCTCAAGGGCTTTATCAGGAGATAAAATTATGTTTTATCAAGAACAGTTAGAGCTACTTTTGATATCCCAGTTAAATTTCTCTGGAAATGTGTATAGTAAATAATGTTCCATGAAAAAGGAGAACACACACTTGTGTATATTGTAAAGATAGCTTATATTTATTCAGAACATATGTGCTATGAATGGGTTAAGGGCTTTACGTGTATTAGCTCATTTAATCCTCATGCCGACCCTTTGAGGTGAGCGCTGAAGGTGCCAACTACAAACTGGCACTTGCCGTGGGCACTTCCATCTACATCCACAAGGATTAAATCACAAGCTGCAGCAGCCACTGGCTTTTAACACCCCCATGAAAATAGTTCAGGGTGGAGAGCAGAAATGAGGCACTCTGCGCACTGGGAAAAACTGGCAGAACAGGTCTTCATATTGTTAGATATTTTCAGAAGCTGATTTTATAAGCCCAATTCTTGTATTTCCTCATATCTAGAAAAGCACTAAAAATTTTCATGGTGACAACTGCTCCTCAAGACTAACAGAAACCTTCTGCAAAAAAAAAAAAAAAAAAAAATGTGTGCTTGATTGCATGCACTCCCCTTTCACTAAAATCACATATATACTGGCCTTCCCCCTAACCTTTTTGGAGCAGTTTCTCAGAGCTATCTGAGGTGCTGTCTCCTGGGCTACAGTCCTCATTTTGCCCCAAATAAAACCTGATGCACAACTCTCACATTGTGCATTTTTTAAAGTCAACAAAGGGTAGCAGAATAGCCATCCCCAAATATGCTTCTTTGGCATAAGGATTATTTTGAGCTAATTATTTTGAGAAACAGCAGAGATACAGGAGAAGTTTTTTAAACCAGAGTAGAAACTACCCTTTAATAAGGGAAATTTATATTTACAATGGAAATCTCCTTTTGTGAGGGTTATCTCCCCGTGAACCTGAAAGAGAAGGATGACTCTGCATCATAAGAAAATCTTACCAATGGAGAAGGCACCCTAAATCTATTGGTACCTAACAGCCTTACTCTTGCTTGCTTGGTCTGCTCACCTTCCAGAACTGGCTCCTCCATACCTTTCCTTCTTTTTTCTTTAGCTGGATACATCATATTTAAGATGAAGGTTTAGATCCTCTCAGAGAGTTACTCATCCCTTGCCCCCCAGTATCTCCCATGTCTATAGGAGGCATACATGTTAGTTAACTTACGTTTATTGTTCCTCTTATTAATCTGTCTTATATTACAGGGAGGGCTCAGCCAAAAACTCAGAAGGTCATGGGGAAAATTATTTCCACACTCCCACATTATTATTTCCCTTTAAAGATAAGAAAATTAGGGACTTCCCTGGTGGTCCAGTGGTTAAGAATCTGCCTTCCAATGCAGGGGACACAAGTTCGATCCCTGGTCGGGGATCTAAGATCCCACATGCTGCAGAGCAACTAAGCCCATGGGCTGCAACTACTGAGCCTGTGCTCCAAAGATCCCAAGTCCAGCAATTAAAACCCAATGCAAAAAAAAAAAAAACCAATGCAGCCAAATAAACACATAAATTAAAGTAAATAAATATTTTTTAAAAAGAGAAGAAAGAAGAAAAGTCTGATCACAGAGGAAAACTGAAGCTTTAAAACAAAAAGAAAGAAAATTAAGGTCTAGGGAGGTTAAGTAAGTTACCCAAGTTTTCACAGAACTTGAACCTAGGTCTGCCTGACTTCAGAGCCTATAGTTTAGTTACTACACACTGTTTCTCATTATTTGTAGTTACTGAAATGATTTTTTACTAAAACATATCCTCAAATGTATTAAACGATAGTACTACATATATTATACTTTTTGTAGTGTATATAGATACACAATTTTATATGATAATGAAAGATCCATGAAGAACATTCATCCCTAATTTACTAGTGGTAAAAAGGGACCAGAAATTGCCTATAAGATAATACCAATGTGTTTTACTATTGTGGCATACACACACACACACACACACACCCACCCCCTATAAGAGCACAAAGAAGGAGAGTCTGAGGGGTCTAAAGAGAATTAAAGAAGGCTTCAAAAAATAGGAGACATCGGAGCTACACCTGGTAAGATGAATAATAGTTACCAGACAAACCACAGCTGTAGAATGGGAGAGTTTACAAGTGAGAAGAGGAGAAATCTAAGTTATCATAAGGGAAAAAACACAAAACTATTAGACCTTGTATCTAAAACTCTATCTTTCAGAATGGGCTGCTTTAGTTTATCTTCTCTGAGTCTCCATATCAATTCTCCATTTTCTTCTATTAAAATTCAATTACTTCTCACCTTTTTTTGCATCACAGTGACTCTATTTCAGCTTTAATAGCAGTTAAGCAGGAGAGGTAGGAAAAGCACCTTGGAAAGTTTTACAACAAAGAGCCAGGAACTTCTATGAGGAAAAAAGGACCATTTGCAGCACTGAGAATAAATCTGCTTTGGCAGCAAAACACAGGTTTGGACCACCCACATCCTCCTCCCTTTCTCCGGAAAAGGGGGAAAGAAAAAGGAATGTGCGGAGCAGAAATGGTTTATTAGTTCTGGAAACTCAAGGGAACTGACTCTGTAGTGATTTTTCCAGTCTATTCTTAAAGACTGTACAACTCTGGGGGACGTGGGGTTAGGATGGCTGCTCCCACAAGAAGAGATATGAGCTTTCGTGAGGGACACAACAGATCACAGGTCAGTGGTGCCAATGAAAATCAACACCTACAGGAAGCAATGAGCTGATGCTCTGGACCAATGACACCAGCTCTGTATCTGGACACGATTCATGTCACAGTTGGACTTGACAGTAGATAGAGAAGATATCAGACTTCTTCCTTGACATTGGCATTATCATGGCAAGAGTTATGAATTGTTGACAGTGCAAAAGAGTGACCTGCATTGACTATGAAGCCACTAAACATTTGTAAATGCAGCTGCTGCTGATACAGGTGAGAAACCGCCTCCTACACTGGAGATGATGATTTTAAAGTAGTCAGCGCATTGCAAAGAGTACTGAGGAAGAAATAGACTCAGGCTCTAATCTGACCTCTGTGAATTTTCTAACAAGTTAGGAATTCTTTGGAGATTCAGTTTACTCACATGAGAAATATGGAAAAAAAAAAACCTGCCCTGCCCTGACATATTCAGTCCTGTTGGGAAGATGAAATAAATTAAGAGACATGAAAATGCTGAAAAAGTGGTAAAGCAGATATAAAGCATTATGCTTACTGTGATGAAAGGAGTGGGTCTCTTGCTTACTCCCCTACCTGGAAATAGGCGAAGGCCAGGTGATCCAAGGCATCCTCAAGACTTGCCTCATCCTCTGTCTTCCATTCTCCGTAAGAGCCTCGGAAGAGACTGACGGCCTCCTCCAGCCATGGAATGGCATGGTAGTAATCCCCCATGTCATAGGCCACCTGCAGGGAACAGAAGTACCATCACTAAAGTTGAGTCCACAGGCAGAGAAAGGAAATAACAGTGCAAAAATGTGAGGGGCCTTTGAAACCTAAGAAGGCAAGTTTTCTTTCCAACTCATTTAAGTTAAATATGTTAAGCATCTATTATATACAAGACAATATAACTAGGTGTGGAGAATATGGAAGTGTTCTCACATTTAAAAAATTTATATTGTACTTCCTTGATAGTCCAGTGGCTAAGAACCAGCCTGCCAATGCAGAGGACATGGCCCAGTCCCTGGTCTGAGAGGACTCCCCATGTTGAGGAACAGCTGAGCCAATGAGCCATAACTGCCAAGCCCACGCTCTGGAGCCCATAAGCTGCAACTACTGAAGCCCACATGCTCTAGAGCCCATGCTTTGCAGCAAGGGTATGTGTTGCTCAGTCGTGTCAGATTCTTTGTGACTCCGTGGGTTGTAGCCCACCAGTCTCCTCTGTCCATGGAATTTTCCAGGCAAGAATACCAGGGTGGATTGCCATTTCCTACTCCAGGGGATCTTCCTGACCCAGGGATCAAACCTGCATCTCTTACATCTCCTGTATTGGCAGGCACATCCTTTACCACTGCACTACCTGGGAGGCCACTGCAATGAGGGGTCTACACGCTGCAACTAGAGAGTAGTCCCTACTTGTCACAACTAGAGAGAGCCCAGGTGCAGCAACAAAGACCCAGCACAGCCAAAAATGGGAGGTGAGAAATATGAACTGAACTAACTAAAATACTGAGCAGAATAGCACGATAACTTGAAAGAAATATGTATGACGTGTTGTGGAGGCATAAAGAAAGGAGGAGACTTGAGAACCTCAGCAAGCTTCATGGAAGAAGTGCCATCTGAAGAATGGATATATGTATGTATAACTGATTCATTTGCTGTACAGAAGAAAATAGCACAACACTGTAAATCAACTATATTCCAATAAAGTGAAGTCGCTCAGTCGTGTCCAACTCTTTGCAATCCCATGGACTGTAGCCTACCACAATCCTCCATCCATGGGATTTTCCAGGCAAGAGTACTGGAATGGGTTGCCATTTCTTTCCCAACCCAGGGACTGAACCTGGGTCTCCCGCATTGTAGGCAGACGCTTTACCGTCTGAGCTACCATGGAAGTTATGCTCCAATAAAAAATATAGAACTTAAGAAAAAAATGCCATCTGAGTCTTCCTTAAACAAGGAAAAGAATTTCAATGAGCAGAGATTGGGATGAAGCACATTTTATGATGAGGGAATGGTAAAAACAGAAGCCAAAATCAAGAATGTGTTCAAGTAGTGTGACTATAGTCTAAGGCAAAGCGAAGCAGGGAATAAACATAAAAAGGCTATATGGGCTTCACTAATTAGAGTTGTGACTGTCATGTTTTTAGGAAGATATTGTTGGGATCAATGTGACTAATGAATTAATGCATTTATTTATTTAATATTTACTGTATTTATAATGTACCTGGAGATTCCTGCCCTTAGAGAGCTTGCAACCAACCAAAGGGCACGTGAGTAAACCAGTAATTGTGATATAATGCATTAGACACCTTAATGAAGGTGGACACTGGAATGCTATGAGAGCTCAGTGAATAGCTCTCATAGCTTGTTAAATGTCAGAAAATGGGGACTATGACAACACGCACTAGACATAGCTCCTGTCTCCTAAGAGCTTACAGTTAACTAGAATACCAGACCTGCAGGTGGAATTTCCTGGAAATTGATGTCGGAAACAGCATGGAATTATAGAGTCACAGATTTGGAAGGCCTCTTGCAAAATGATCTAATTTAGGTATAATTCCCCACAGGCAGAAAAACAGCAGAACCTGGAGATACTGCAATTCTGCTGCCCAAACAGCAAGTCCATTCCTATCCCCATCTGCCATTAGCCTGCTGTGTTATCTTTCTGGTCCTTAAGCTTCCTATTTGAAAAACATTAATTTGAAGAATAACCAAAAATTGACTGAACTTTTCCTGCTAAGTTAACAATTTATTTAAGTCTTAGCAACATGGCAGACAGGTAACTGGAATCCATCCTTAACCACAAAGACTTAGAAATTTTGAATAAAATATAAAAAGTATTTAATCATACATTTTCTAGAAAGATTGGGAAATATCCAAGTACCAGAAATAAAAGAGAAGCTGAAAATCCAAGTAACAAGCTGATGAGCAAATGCTGAAGCTGCCTAGGATGGGGTGGGTGTTAGTCCTAGTAACCTCCATACTTAGTAGTCTGAGGTTATAATGCCCACAGGAGGAGAGTACATGAGCCTTTTGTAGACCTCAAAAAAATTAAAAACTGGATTTAAGACACACTCATAAAACTGAAACCCATGAAAAAATAATCTACCCATTGCCACAAGGAGACAAGAAAGTTGGTTTGTTTCTGTCTGGTTTTAATTCAGAGAAATAGATAATGGAAACAACCTAAGTGTCCATCAATAGAGAATGAATGAATAAGATGATACACACACACACATATAATTCAACCATTAAAAAGAATGAAATCTTGCCATTTGTGACAACATGGATGTACCTTGAAGCATTATGCTAAATGAAATAAGACAGAGAAAGACAAATACCATATGATTCCACTTACACATAAAATCTTCAACAAAAAAAGCAGAAACAAAAACCCCCAAGCCCGTAAATATAGGAACCCCCTACCCTGGCTTCTGCTTACCAGAAGCCAGGGTAGGGGGTTGGTGAAATGAATGATGGGGGTCAAAGGGTATTAACTTCCGGTTATAAAATAAATAAGTCGTGGGGATGTAATGTAGAGGGGGAAAAAGAAAGGACTCTAAGGCTAGTGATACCACAGAGTACCAGAAAGAAGAAAACCCAAAACTCTATGTAGGGATATTCCCACAATTCTGAGCAGAAAGACTATTTGCGGGGTGGGGGAGGAATCCTGCTAAAAATAAGCTCACTATCAAACATGATAAACTATGTCAGGAAATAACAGACCATGTACTGGAAGAAACACAAGCTGGAATCAAGATTGCTGGGAGAAATATCAATAACCTCAGATATGCAGATGACACAACCCTTATGGCAGAAAGTGAAGAGGAGCTAAAGAGCCTCTTGATGAAAGTGAAAGAGGAGAGTGAAAAACCTGGCTTAAAGCTCAACATTCAGAAAACGAAGATCATGGCATCTGGTCCCATCACTTCATGGCAAATAGATGGGGAAACAGTAGAAACAGTATCAGACTTTATTTTTTGGGGCTCCAAAATCAGTGTAGATGGTGACTGTAGCCATGAAATTAAAAGACACTTACTCCTTGGAAGAAAAGTTATGACCAACCTAGACAGCATATTCAAAAGCAGAGATATTACTTTGCCGACTAAGGTCTGTCTAGTTAAGGCTATGGTTTTTCCTGTGGTCAAGTATGGATGTGAGAGTTGGACTGTGAAGAAGGCTGAGCGCCAAAGAATTGGTGCTTTTGAACTGTGGTGTTGGAGAAGACCTTGAGGGTCCCTTGGACTGCAAGGAGATCCAGCCAGTCCATTCTGAAGGAGATCAACCCTGGGATATCTTTGGAAGGAATGATGCTAAAGCTGAAGCTTCAGTACTTTGGCCACCTCATGCGAAGAGCTGACTCATTGGAAAAGACCCTGATGCTGGGAGGGATTGGGGGCAGGAGGAGAAGGGGATGACCGAGGATGAGATGGCTGGATGACATCACGGACCCGATGGACGTGAGTCTGAGTGAACTCCGGGAGTTGGTGATGGACAGGGAGGCCTGGCGTGCTGTGATTCATGGGGTCGCAAAGAGTCGGACACAACTGAGCGACTGAACTGAACTGAGCAAGAGTCAATTGACACAACAGCGGAACAGAAGAACTAGAAGCACAATTAAGAACAGAAGAACAATTAAGCATTTCAAAAGAAAAGACTGATCTGCTTTAAAATAATCAATAGAGGAGAGAATTGAGGGCATGTAGATAAAACAGACTTGTCTACATGTTAATAATTATCCATGTTTATTCTTCAACCCAGGTATTTAACCAAGAGAAATGAACACAAATGTCCACAGAAAGACACATCAATAAAGCAGCAGCATTATTCCAGCTGATGCTGGAAACAAATCTAAGAATCCATCAACATGAGACTGAAACAGTTTAACAGATAAACTGATAAATAGAATACTATTCAGCAACAGAAAGGAATGAACTACTGATAAATACTGCAGTCCATGCCGTGCTGCAGTCCATGGCGTCGCAGAGTCGGACACGACTGAGCGATTGAACTGAACTGATAAATGCAGCAACATGGATAAAATGTCACAGATACAAGGTGCTAAGTGACTCAAGAGCACTTACTACTTGGTTTGAGACAGTGGTCGCTTGGTACCTGGGCAAGGGGAGAATAGAAAGGGTTGCTGTGGTGAGAAGGAAAAGGAGTGGGTGTTTGGCTATCTTTACATTCTTTTTTAAAAATCTGGAAAAAAAAATCTGAAACAAATACAGCAAAATTTGAATATATTCATTCAATTATAGATAAAGTTGCTTATTTTATATGTATTTTTCTTATATTTGAAATGTTTTATCTTTCAAAATAAGTAAATACAGAAATGATGCTTGTCAGTGAGACTTTCAGGAAATGACTTAACTGAATTTTCAACATATGGTTTTAGTCTCAGAAAAGCCTAACTAAGGAAGCATATATTGGTACTATATATGAAACTGTTTTAACTGACTTCATTTTAAATTAGCCATGAACATGATGATTGAGCTTGATTTTATTAGGATCTCAGAAAAGGAAAAGTTATACATGGAGAGGCTTAGGGCAACCCAGTCTGTGTTAATTTGGAGGATGTAGTCTCAAAACTTGGATTTAGGACACATGAGGCCCACTCTCAGATTGGCTAACAAATACTGCAGGGGCTGGGGAAAATTCACTTTCCTGCAGTATGCATCTTCAAAATTAAAAACGATTTACTCCATTACATCCTGGGCAAAGGTTAACAAAGAGTATATTGTAAAATAACCTCAGGTGTACTCAAAACTTCTGACCAAAGATCAGTTAACTATCTCATATGGAAGGTTCCTAAAGTCTATTTTCTCAAACAATTTTATAGCAATGTGGGGTTAGTTCTGGCTGCATCACTTGGCTTGTGGGATCTTAGTTCCCTGACCAGGGATTGAACTCATGCCCTTTGCAGTGGAAGCATGGAGTCCTAACCACTGGATCCCCAGGGAATTCCCAAACGGTTTGTTTTTTGGCACTACTTTAATGTAGTATCTCTAAGTGGCTAGGAAATGTTGCGAGGGATTTCATAAAGCCCCAGGAGGCTGAGTTTCTGTGATCTGACCTTCACATCACCATCTCCTTTCCTTTCCCGCATCCTTTGACCTTGCTTCTCCTTTCCGCTTGGCTGTCCACCTACTGGAGGAGTGCTATGGTTATGGTGACCAAATGGCCATTTTGCCCAAGATAGTCCCATTTTATGTCTGTCAGCCTAGCTAATAACACTTCTTCACTCTCAAGAATGTCTTAAGTATGTGATTCCCTAGCTATTATGGAGCCAGCATGAGATTCAGAGTTAAAAGACACAGGTTCAAAATTTAGTTCTACTTAAACTTGTGTAACCTTAGGCAAGTCATTTACCCTCTCTGAACCTGTTTCTTCATCTCATCTAAAAATGGAGATAATGCCCACATTTCCAATTTTGCTGGTAGGATTAGAAATACGTATTAATAACAGCAATCAGAGTAGAGTGATTTTATCCCCTAGAAAGAGAGCTGAGCAATCTGCCCTCTCTCTGAATACCATTACCTTGCCAACTTGGAAGCAGTCATCCCCGGTGAGGGAGAAAAGTCGCCTGGGACTATACAAGTCAGTGACAGCAGAGCCTGTGACTCTCTGGAAGACGCCTCGGGCAAGTCCCTTCACATTGAGCATATACACGTCCTGCAGCCGCATCAGGGCCCTTGCTGCTCCCTCGAGGTCCTCAAAGGCTGGCAGGTCCTGCTCCACCCTCTCATAACCATCCTTGAGAGCTGTGGAGGTCACGAAAGCGTCAATCCATCACTCAAAAAAAACAGGTGGTGAGCATTTGATACAGCGAGGGATCATCACCTTAATTGCTATAATCACTAAGCTCGTAATATTTTCATGAGCAAAGATAATGTTTCATCTGATTTTGTTCCCAGGGTAATAAAATCTTCTGAATGAGGAATAAACATTTCAGAGTAAAAACTAAGCATCTTTATCATGTTGCTCCATTCTGTCTCCAGGAGTCTTGCCTTTTGAGGGGAAAACTTTTCTTCTTCTTAACTTCCCCAAAGTCGACAAACTTCTTCAATTATAATTAAAGTCGCTCAGTCGTGTCCGACTCTTTGCGACCCCATGGACTATACAGTCCATGGAATTCTCCAGGCCAGAATACTGGAGTGGGTTAGCCTTTCCCTTCTCCAATGGATCTTCCCAACCCAAGGATCGAACCCAGGTCTCCGGCATTGCAGGCAGATTCTTTTCTAGCTGAGCCCCAGGGGAAGCCTTTCAAGTACAAAGGAGAGTAAATTAGGAAGTGATCTTACTACAGATACCACTGTAGTGGCAACTTACTAAAACAGAAATTAATAGACAACATCACTTTTACACATATGTAAATGGGATGATATAACCTATAGTTCTTCACAGGATTGGAGTGAAGATCAAATGAGATAATGGAGGCACTTCCCTGGCAGTCTAGCGGTTAGGACTCCATACTTCCACTGCAGGGGACACGGGTTCACTCCCTAGTCAGGGAACTAAGATCCCACATGCCATGCAGTTTAGCCAAAAAAGTATTTTTTAAAATGAGATAATGGATAACAAATTGCTTTATAATTATAATTGCATAAACATATTAACAAAAGAACCTAGTTCTCTGTAACAGAGCTAAGGAGATCAAGTAATACCTACCCACTTCATTATCCTTCATCACATCCCATCAGAATCTCTCTCCTTTCCACTGAGTCAGGAGATAGAATCTTCTCTTACCCTCCAGCCCTCCTCCTCATTACCTCGGATGTTCTCACTGGCCTCCAGACTATGTACCACATTCTTCCAGTCAGACTGTAGGCGTTTGATGAGAGTAAATGCAAGCAGAGGGTTAGACACAGGGCTTGCCGAATCTTCATGTAAAGATAGCACCTTGTGATAGAATCTGAAAGAGAGGAGTAGAATGACCTCACCCACTGATACAAGTGCTCTGCCAAGTGAAGGCACAATTAGAGTAGCTAAAACTGAAATGCTGAACCCCTTGAGATTCAAGTAATATTCTAAGCAACATGAACGAGGATGAAAACTATCAACACAACAAAAGTAGGTCCACTCATTTGTTCATTCAAGTCAGTCTCCATTGGTCAATCAATATATGTCAGGCATCATGCTAAATGCTCGAGACCCAAAGGCAAGAGAGGGTGGAGCTCTCAAGGAGGTTACAAATAAGAAAATCTGTTTTTCTCTCATTATTCTATAATCAAAACTTAAAATCTGATAGAAACTTAAAAAACATTGTTGAATTAATTATGATAACCGTGGTATGTGCTATGAGAGAAGAGAGCAATAATGCTATGAAACGCTCTGGCAGTCTGTAAGCAGGGCACCTGACCCAGGTGGGAGTTAGAAGGTGTAAGGGAGGACTTTACAGAGGATACGGCACCTAATCAGAGTTTGGAAGGACTGGTTAAAATATTGATACCTACTACTTATTGAGCCCTTACCATTACTAGGCATCCTGTTAAGTGTTTTAAACATATTGTCTCATTTAATTCCCCCTGCCCCAAATGCTCAGAATAGATAGTATCATGCACATTTTACAGAAGAGGAAACTGAGGACAAGGCTATGCTGTTGGAAAACAACAAAGCCAGGAACGAACTGAAGCCTGGCTGACTCTAAAGCTGGGATTCTTGACTGATTTTGCCATACTGTTTCCCATGGAGTCAGAACAAAGAAGGGAGGAGAGTGGGTTTTTTGAGCCAACAAGGACCAATGTATTCAAAGGTGCAGAGGCGTCACTTGCTAGAAGTCAAACTCCATGCTGGAAGCTGGGGATAAAAAGGCAAGACAGGGTCCAATGATCAAGAATTTCATGAACAAGAAAATAGCTGATTTCTCATCACTTTTTTTGGCCACATTGTGCAGTGTGTGGGATCTTAGTTCCCGAACCAGAAACTGAACCTGGGCCACATCAGTGAAAGTACTACCAAGTCTTAACCATTGGACCACCAGGGAATTTCCTCTTATCACCCTTTTCCTAAGCTCAACATATATTTTTATGAAAGAATGAATGAAATATATTCTTCTATGAGCTAGATACAAAATTTTGAATAAGACAAAAACCTTAATTACATTACAGATGCAACCCTAGATTTAAGAACAAAGCTTAGAGGAAAATATACAGATCTGCCAGAGCAGATCACAGTAGGTATCACAGAGGAGATAATAAATTGAGATCTGATGGGTAAAAGCAAATAATGAGGAAGGGAGAAGGAGGTCTCCTTCCAGGAAGGCAGAGACAGTTCAACATGTGTAAAAGTACAGAGAGAAGCAGAAGGGAAACTACAAACTGTTGAGTATTGCTGGACACGCAGTGTATTAGGAGGATGGGGAGACTAGACTGGAGAAGCAAGGAGTAACTCATAGACCTTGCTGAGAAATCTGGGTTCTTCCCTGGGTGCAATTAGGAGTAGCAAAAAGTTTTAAGTGAGAGTGGGATGGACTATGATATGTTACATATATAAATCTGTGAGAGGGTGAGGAGAAGGGGTTAGAAGAGGCAGGGTTACTACCTGAGTAGAAAGACCAGTCAGGGGGCCATTTCAAAGCTGTAAGCAAGAGATAGGGCAGTCTGAACCAAAACAGTGACAGTGGGGGCAGAGAATGGAATGGTTTCAAGAGAGATATTTAGGAAGCAAATCATACAGAAACTGGTGAAGGCTGTAATGGGAATGAACAGGTGGGTTATTCAGCACACTTCCAACCTTTCTGGTTTACCAACATTTGCAGTAAAGGGGGAGAAATGTAGGGGCCAGAAGCGATCATCTTTTTCATTAATTTCTCTCCTCCTCAATGTCCTATAAGTGTGTTCATACAATTAAGAGATAACTGTTTACTTTCCCAGCATACTATGGTTATCCCATTTCTAATTCCCTACTGGGGGATTTATATTATTGAAACTTATTAGTTACAGTAAGGCAGACTTAAGAGTTCTAGTTCTGCCCTCTAAGACTTTTCCCCTTTGTTTTAAACATTATTTTAAAAAACAATACAACAACAACAGTAGAAATAAAAGAAAAAGTGTCTGTGGTGCAAAGTGAATGTATGAAGAGCATGTGAGAATAGAAGAATTTTCTGGCCAGAGTGGAGGACTTCAGTGAGTGGAAAAGGATGGAAGTGAGGAATAGAGGGAGTGGTGGGGTGGGGGGAAGGTGCAGGATTTCAATCCCTTGAAACAGTCTGACCTAAGGATTTCTCAAGGGTGAGGCCTCAACTATAAACACAGCCTGAAACAGAATAGTTGCTTTGGGTAGAGATGCTTCTAGTGAGCCAAATATTCAATGCAAGCATAAACTAAGAAAAATAGTCTGCTCCTGGGTGCCCCAGGGAGAAACAGGAAGCCTGTTAAGTCCCAGGATATCTCTGATCCCTAAGACAGGGGGGTTTTAAAATTAAACCTACTCAAGGGTTTTAAAACTAAACCAGCCTCCAGGGTGTGGGACTTTTTTTAATACCCATTATTTTCTGCTTCAGCTCCATATGGAACTACTTAGTGAAAGATATTCCACTGCTAGACGAAAATACAAGCAGAGACTCAGGCTTGAGTTCATATTGAAGGGTAAGTGTCCAGGGACAACTGAGGCTGAGTGGCAGGGATTTTACAAGACAGTTGCATGGAGAGGAGCTGGGAGGAGACGTGAGAGGTATCCTGACCCAGCCTCTAGCTATCCCTCAGTTTCCTACAAAACGGTAAACCTGGTCTAGTCTAGAAGATCTCTAAAGATGCTTTCAGCCAACCATTCTGTTCTTTCTTTCCATCACCTTTTCCACAACTGAATAAACAAACTCCTCATCTGGTGCTTGAGATTTAATGTATAGGGTGGGCCAAAAAATAACATCTTGACTGAAAAACCTAAACGAACTTTTTGGCCAACCCAATATAACAAGCCTCGGAGGAAACTGAGGCACAAAGGAAGCATGACAGAGAGGTGAAAATCAAAGGTACCATCTCCTTGTTCTCTTCACATCCCACTTTGTATTATGGCGTCAATTTATTTAGGACAGAGGTTTGATCTCTACTGAATAACATAACTCAATTCACTGTTCATGTACGTCATCTTTCTGTCACACAAAGAAAAAAGAAAAAAACCTATCAATCGATATCTGAGGCTGGTTTGGAATCCAAACGTTGGCCCGGTGCCCAGCCTCTAAGCCAATAGCTGGTTTTTAGAGACCAAGTTACCGGATGCTGAATTCAAACTTCAGGGTTTCCTAAACAGCTTTTTTGCTTTAACAAATGCTGCTGAGAGTGGAAAATCAGATCCTATCCTTCAAGAATCTGCACATAAAAGCTGCAACCCAATCCCTGCATTAAACATACCCTGGGACAGGTTACCCAACCACAATACATGGCTGTTTTAATTCAATATGTTTTTCCTTTGGAATTCAGAAATGGCTTTGTCTCAGTTCTTCTGAGACATTCTGAATGCTTAATTCCTAGCACAGAAGTCATTGCTGATGATACTACTTTCTAAATCTTGGTACTTTTTAAAAACTGCAACAACAAAAGAAGCTAGGGGTTAACTATCTAAATATTATATGACGAGTATATATAATAATACTATATTAGTACATAGCTATATATATTGTAACTAGTATAATTTTTATTCATCAATTTCGGGTAGGGAGTATAGTTTCAATATCAAAAAATATTTAATTTCTAACTAGAAATTCAAAGAATATCAACTTAGGCCCCTTAGAAATAACATCTCAAGTTACATTAGATCACCAGATTGCAAGTATAGGAAAATGAGCAGGAACTGCCAGAATTCTTGTTTTAAAAAGCAAATATTTCACCAGGTTTTAGAGCAGTGACTAGAGAACAGACAGTCTCTAAGTTATCAGACTAAGCTCTCTGGAATTAAATGTTCATAAGTCATATGGGAAGAGATTCTAGAATTTTTCAGATTCTTTTTTATTATCTGGGCTCTCACAATCCTAGCTACTGTGTAAAACCAAAAGTTGTGTCTAGCTTCACCAGGAAGTCTTAAACAACAATCATAAAGAATTAACATTTGTAGAGCAATTACTACTTTCCTTTATATGGTAGTTAATGCTTCCAACAAACCATATTGGTAGGTACTATTTTTATCATCATTTTACAGATTAGGAGACTAATCTTAAAGAGGTAAAGGAACTTGCCCAAGGTCAGAGCCAAGCATTCTAACAAACGTTACATTCCTGAATTCAGACTCTTAACCACTACGTACTCCTGCTGCCCATTAAACCTCAACAGCTATGGGGCTTGGTCAGCATCCTGGCATATCATACAAAGCAAGCAGTAGGGACATTATAGTGTGACAGAAAGAAACAATCAAAGGAACTACGTCCTAGTCCTAGCTTTGCTACTTACTTTTTGCTGTTTAGTCACTAATCATGTCTGACTCTTTGTGACCATATGGACTGGAGCCTGCCAGGTTCCTCTGACCACGGGATTTCTCAGGCAAGAATACTGGAGTGGGTTGCCACTTCCTGCTCCAGGGGATCTTCCCAACCCAGGGATCGAACTGGTGTCTCCAGGATTGTAGGTGGATTCTTCACCACTGAGCCACCAGGCAAGTCCTTGCTACTTACTAGATTTTATAATCTTGGATTATGGTACTTAAATTGTAGTTTTCACACTTTTAAATGATTTCTCATTTGCTTAAATGAGTAATACAAACCTATTTCAAAACACTGTGTGAGAGAATCAAATAAGATAAGATTTGTGCAAGACCTCCCACTGTGGCAAATTTGTGACAATGACAATGGTGAGTAGATGGTAAAGGAGACCAGCATGCAGGTTGGAGGGAGGAATTCTAGCCAGCCACTCTGATCAACATCTCCAGCTTGCTCTTCTGACTCCATTCCCTATTAAGCCTAGCATCAGGATTCTGACCCCCATCTCAATCTGAGGCACCCAAATAAAGAGATTAGCAGTATGAGAACAAGCACACGGGTAGCAGGGAGCATGATGGTGTCTCAAATCAAAGGAAAAAGTCTCCTCTATTTCCACCAATGAACTTGGACTCCAATGAATACAGATTAAGAACAAAATGAAAATTTTTTTTTTTTTTTTGGTCACACCATGCGGCTTGTAGGATCTTAGTTCTCCCTATCAGGGATTGAATCCTGGCTTCCACCAGCAGAAGTACAGAGTCCTAACCACTGGACCATCAAGGATTCCCCAAATTAAATTATTTTACTCTCTAAATATGGGTCCACAGAATACTAGGTAACAATGCTACTCCAAAGAATGACAAGAATTATTAAAATTACCAATTATTATTATAATTGGGCTTCCAAGGTGTTGCTAGTGGTAAAGAATCTGCCTGCTAATTTGGGAGACGTGAAGGAGACTTGCGTTTGATCCTTGAATCAGGAAGATCCCCTGGAGTAGGAAATGGCATCCCACTCAGTATTCTTGCCTGGAAAATTCCATAGGCAGAGGAGCCTGGTGGGCTATAGTCCATGGGCTGTAAAGAGTCAGACACAACTAAGCAACTGAGCACAGCAGATTATTATAATTAATACACACTTATATACACTATATAGTGTGTATGTGTGTGTGTATTATCATGCTATTTTTGGCCACATCATGCACCTGTGGGATCTTAGCTTGTGAGATCAAACTAACCGTAAATTTAAACAAGCATACAACTGCTTATATACAAGTTACATGCTTAACAGCATGTACCAAATTATATCATCATTCAGTTACCATTGAGTAACAAACAAGATCTCTCACACATACTTCCTCACACTCACTGACTCTCTTCTACATGGGCTCTCCCACATAGCCATAGTGGCCCTCACACCTTCTTCCCATATGCCCTGGAAGCAGTATTACCACCACATACACTCACTCAGTTTTATAAGCAGCACACTGTGAGATAACCCTCTGTTGTCCCAGCTCAGCTGAGGGTCACAGGATATAAATATAGCATTAAATATTCAAGTAACTATATGGTTACACCCATTTCTCACTTTGTGAGTTTCTCAGTTTCCCAAGGGAAGGTGCACAACACATATTCATACCATGGTGTTATATCCACTCATTTATCTTTCATTGTGAGATTCAATACATGATTACAGTGCCTCAGTGTTCCAAGTCTTACAGTAGAGTCTGTTGATTGTATTTTCAGTTTCAGTTCAGCCGCTCAGTCATGTTCAAGTCTTTGCGACCCCATGGACTGCAGCACGCCAGGCCTCCCTGTTCATCACCAATTCCTGGAGCCTACTCAAACTCATGTCCATTGAGTCGGTGATGCCAACCAACCATCTCATCCTCTGTCGTCCCCTTCTCCTCCTGCCTTCAATCTTTCCCAGCATCAGGGTCTTTTCAAATGAGTCAGTTCTTCGCATCAGGTGGCCAAAGCATTGGAGTTTCAGCTTCAGCATCAGTCCTTCCAATGAATATTCAGGACTGATTTCCTTTAGATGGACTGGTTGGATCTCCTTGCAGTCCAAGGGACTCTCAAAAGTCTTCAACACTACAGTTCAAAAGCATCAATTCTTTAGCACTCAACTTTCTTTATAGTCCAACTCTCACATCCACACATGACTACTGGAAAAACCATAGCTTTGACTAGAGGGACCTTTGTTGGGAAAGGAATGTTTCTACTTTTTAATATGCTCTCTAGGTGGATCATAACTTTTCTTCCAAGGAGCAAGCATCTTATAGTTTCATGGCTGCAGTCACCAACTGCAGTGATTTTGGAGCCCAGAAAAATAAAGTCTCTCATTGTTTCCAATGAAACGTTTCCCCATCTATTTGCCATAAAGTGATAGGACTGGATGCCATGATCTTAGTTTTTGAATGCTGAGTTTTAAGCCAAGTTTTTCATTCTCCTCTTTCACTTTCATCAAGAGGCTTGTTCTTCTTCGCTTTCTGCTGTAAGTGTGGTGTCATCTGCATATTGATATTTCTCCCAGCAATCTTGATTTCAGCTTTAGCTTCATCCAGTCCAGCGTTTCTCATGATGTACTCTGCATATAAGTTAAACAAGCAGGGTGACAATATACAGCCTTGGCGTACTCCGTTCCCGATTTGCAACCAGCCTGTTGTTTCATGTCCAGTTCTAACTGTTGCTTCTTGACCTGCATACAGATTTCTCAGGAGGCAGATTAGGTGGTCTGATATTCCTATCTCTTTAAGAATTTTCCACAGTTTGCTGTGATCCACACAAAGGCTTTGGCATAATCAATAAAGCAGAAGTATATGTTTTTCTGGTTGATTGTATAGCAAAACAATATTGGCTGAGCATCTATTAGTGTGTGCTACACTCAGCATCTCCAAGCATCAGGTATGGTTTTGCCCAGTGGTTTTGTTTTCCTGCTGTCAAATACTTTCATACACATACACATCTCAGTGATACTATTTAGAGTTCTTTTGTGTGTGTAAAGAGAAGACATCTCAGATTAACAATATGATATTACAGACTCCAAGCTCTTAGAGGGCGGGTAGGTTCTTGATCACCATTCTCTCCCCAGTGCCTGGAACAGTGCACTCAAACATATATGTTGAATGAACTGATAAACCTGAAGCATTATTCCTATAGAGACCTGGACGATTACTTAGCATGATATCCCTAGGGTCGTGCCCTCCAGTTACCATGACATGTAAATCTCATACATAGTCACAGAATGCCCCCCCCATACTAAACATCAGTTCCCTAGGTCACATGGTCAACACACGTGTGGCTACAGTGTCACGGTATTCTCTCCGTTTCACTCTCTCAGGGTTGCTGTGTCTCTGTAACAGAGGACCTGGGGGCCCACACAGCTGGACCTTGTGAAGCTCTACTCCGCCCCACGGTCATTCCACCGCACGTCCCCACAGCGGACCAACTTGGCGGTGTGAGGCTGGATGGGGGTGCCACTGCGTGTGTGCGAGGCACGGAGTCTGAGGTCCTGTGCAGTGTGACACGGTGCCTCGGGGTGCCCCTCAGGATGACGCTGGCTCTGGGGAGTCACACTGGGCCACGGTACCTTGGTCTCCGGGTTGGACACCGCGTCTGAAGCCCCAGCAGGGTGACCACGAACCTGAGTTACCCCCGACCCTGCGGCACAAAGTCTGGGCCTCGTCCGTCCTCCGAGACAGTCTCCCCGGCTCACACCCCGCCCCCGGTGCCCTCACCTGGTCAGGTCCCGCAGCCGCGCCTCCTCCCCGCGCAGGTAGCGCCGCAGCAGTCCCAGCAGCCGGCGCTCGGGCGCCAGGGCGCGCGCCACACTGGTCAGCGCCGAGAACGTGTCCCCGCGCGCCGCGACCTCGGCCGGGTCCCCTGCCCGGAGCGCCAGCACCGCCAACAGCGCCGCCAGCCGCGCCGCGGGGCCCATCGCCGGCGCTCGCGCGCGTCCCCTCCGAGCGTCGCGCCGGGCCCCGTTCTCGCCGCTCCGCCCCCGGGCCCCGCCCCCGACTCCTCGCTAACCCCTCCTCTCGCTCTCCACCCCCCACCTTCCTGCCCCTCGGACTGCATGTGGAGCATGTGGGCTGCCTGCAACCTCGGTGTCCCCCGCCCTCCCCCATCACATCCCTGGGAAAGCATTTCCACTGCGCCTGCTTCGCACTTGGGGAAATTAAGGCAACGGGTGTGGTGAGGAATGAATTCATCAGTCTATGGCTGTACAACGTCATTCAAAAATATTCACTCCCTGGATCAAGGGGTGGAAATACAGAAACATCCCTGGATTCTGATGGACAAATCAGGAAAGTAAACGTTGTGGTATGGTAACAGTGGTGTGAATAAAGAGCTGTGACAAACCAGGGAGGAGGAAAACACCTCACACAGGACCTGACATCTGAACTGTCTCCAAGGATGAGTAGAACATTGACCGGAGGTAAAGAGGGTGAAGGCCATTAGGGTCAGTGCGTGACAAATCTAGGACCTATACAACCAAAACTTCTGGGGTCCTGGGTCATTGCTCTGCACTACCTACCCATGGTCATTTAAGCAAACAAAAGTACTGTTAATCCTACTACTTACCCTTTCCTCCTCTTTCCCGGGGAATGTTGATTCACTCATTCATTTATTTAACAAATATTTAGCACCTGTTCTACTGCAAGGGCGGGATGGGCTTTCCTGGAGAAGGTACTTACCTATACCAAGGTCTGAAGGTGGAAAATAGTTTGAGTTGCAGAAATGATGAGAAATTCCTTGGGGCTGGGACTGTCAGATTGTGAAGGGGTTTTGCATGTCATACTAAGAAATTTCGGCTGTTTGCTATGAAAATCCAGTGGAAACCTTTTCTTTCTTTTTTTTTTTTAACCTCCCTCTCACCTCCCTCTGCATCCCACCAGGGAAAGTTTTTAACAGCATTAATAGTCGTCCAGTGACAAGCAAGGTGAGGGAATAAAAGTCCAGTTATTTAGGCCCAACATGAGACAGCTCTGACAGGCTCTAGTCCTCCTGCCACATAGACCAAGGCTTTGTCAAGCTTCTTTGACCTCTTCCTCTGCCCTTTCCTGCTTTTCCTGTGCTTTCACAGACCCTGATCCCTAGCAACATCTTGCACTTCAGCATTAACTCAGCATCTGCTTCTGGAGAACCCAACCTGTGACAGCAACACAATCAACATACACATATATAAAGCAGTACCACCCCACTCCAGTACTCTTGCCTGGAAAATCCCATGGATGGAACAGCCTGGTAGGCTGCAGTCCATGGGGTTGCTGAGAGTTGGACATGACTGTATGACTTCCTTTTCACTTTTCACTTTCATGCATTGGAGAAGGAAATGGCAACCCACTCCAGTGTTCTTGCCTGGAGAATCCCGGGGACGGGGAGCCTGGTGGGCTGCCGTCCATGGGGTGGCACAGAGTCAGACACGACTGAAGTGACTTAGCAGCAGCAGCAGCAACCTGAACCCAGGTGGTCTGGGTCTGGGTACCATTTTCTTAATTGCTACCAGAGGCAGATTTACCATGAAGCTTTTGAAGCTTAAGCTTCAAGGCCCCTAACTTGCACAAATCCTTTCCAACACCCTCAGGATTGAGGGGTGGCAGAACCCAAAGTTATTTTCTTATTGTTATATGTATTTGTAAAATTTGCAAAATAAAGGTATTTTAACCACAATTGTTTAAGTTTTCTCTTTCCACTCTGACTTCCTCTTTATCACACGTCCCCTTATGGTGGCAATGTTGGAATGGCTGAGGGTCTGTATTTGCAACTGAGTAGTCATCTTAGCCTGCTTTCTGCTCATAGAAGGTTGAGAATTATAGTAGGAAGAATAATACCCCCTCCCCAAGATGCTGATGTCCTAATTCCTAAAGCCTGTGACTATGGTGCCTCACATAGCAGAAGGAAATTTGCAGGTGTGATTAATTTAAGGATCCTGAGATGCCCCAGTTACATATTCACTTATTTGACATCAGTATGGGATCGTGAATTTCATTGAATGAATTATAATTCATTACTTGCTTATTTTGAAACTCAAATTGCCCTAGAGTTAGCCAGTGGTAGCCCCTTCAATCTGGCTCCTGTGTCCTTTTGATATGTTCCCTTTATTCCTTGAGGACTTCCATACTTTATTACTTCCAAATATTCCAACTTGTCTGTACTTTCCCTTCTCCTGTCCTGGAATCAAGCATTCCCCCCATGAGCCCTGGTTCCTTGTATTCAGAAACCAAGATCTGGGTGCTAGGTATGCTCATTGCAACTGGAATGTCTCTGCTCCCCAGGTCCTTTAGGCAGACAGAACTAGATAATTATATATAACTGTTAAACTTTTCCTAAGTGTTTTTTTCTTTTAAAAATTGAGATATATAAAAAAATTGGGATATAATTTACGTGATAAAAATCCACATTTTTAAAGTGTACAATTCATTCATTTTTACCATAGCCACAAGGTTGTACAACCACCACCACTATTTAACTCTAGAACATTTTCTTCACCTCCCCTCCTCCAAAATACTCATTAGCTGTCACTCTATCCCCCTCCCAGTGACAAACATCAATCTACCTCTGTCTATATGGATTTACCTACTATAGATGCTTCATATAAATAGTTTCCCTTTGATATTATTGAACAGTAAATGAAATTGTTTTCTTAATTTCATTTAGATTGTTCAGTGTTAGTAAATAGAAATGCAATTGATTTTTGTATATAGATCTTGTATCCTGTGACTCTACTGAAATTGCTTATTATGTCTAATCGTGTTTTTGTGTGTAGTAATCCTTATGATTGTATACATGAAAGATCAAAACATTAGAAAATGAAGTTTATTTCCTCCATGTGAATCTAGATGCTATGTCTTTTTAACTAATTTATCAACACTTTGTTAGGACTTCCAGTGTAATGTTGAATAGAAGTGACAAGAGAAGATATCCTTGTCTTGTTTCAGATCCTGGATGGATAGGCTTCAGTCTTTCACCATTAAGTATGGTGTTAGCTGTGGGGTTTTTGTCAATGCTTTAACTAGGTTGAGGAAGATCTTTTCTGTTCCTAATTTTTTTAATGTTTCTGTCAAATATGTTTTCTGCATCTATTGAGATGATCATGTGGTTTTTATTTTTTGTATTAATGTTTTGTATTATAGTAATTGATTTTTGTTTGTTAAACCACATTGCATTCTAGGATAAACCTTGTTCTTTGTTTCTGGATTCAGCTTGCTGTTTGTGCTTCACTGAACTTCTCACTTTGTCTTTTGTCAAATCTGGGAAATATCCATATATTATTTCTTCAAATATTTCTTTTTCAAGATCTTCTGGAATTATGACATAAATTAGATACTGCATCACAGGTCATTAAGGCTTTGTTCTTTTTTTAAAAATCTTTTTCCCTCTTTCAGATTAGATGATTTTAATGGACTTATCTTCAAGTTCAGTGAGTTGTTCCCTTATCAGGTGTATTCTGCTGTTAAATAAATTGTGAATTTTTTAGTTTGGTTTTTGTATTTTCATTAGGCTCCTGTTTATATCTCTTCTTTCTTGACATTTTCTACCTTTCCATTCATTTCAAGAACATTCACCTCTACTTCTTGGAGCATTTTATAACAATCTTCAATCATTTAAACATTTGTGTTTAACATTTGTATTTCCTTGACATTTGTTGATTGTCTTTTCTCATACTGACGGAGATTTTCCTGGTTCTTTATATGCTGAATAACACTGGATTAAACACTAGACATGTTGAATGTATGCATGCATGCTAAGTTGCTTCAGTCATGCCTGTCTCTTTGCAACCCTATGGACTATAGCCCTCCAGGCTCCTCTGTCCATTGGGATTCTCCAGGCAAGAATACTGGAGTGGGTAGTCATGCTCTCCTCCAGGGGATCTTCCCGACTCAGGGATTGAATCCATATCTGTCTTATGCATTAGTAGGCATGTTCTTACCACTACTGGGTTTCCCCAGTGGCTCAGATGGTACAGAATCTGACTGCAATGCAGGAGACCTAGGTTCAATCCCTGGGTTGGGAAGATTACCTAGAGAAGGAATGGCAACCCACTCCAGTATTCTTGGCTGGAGAATTCCATGGACAGAGGAGCCTGGTGCTCTATAGTCCATGGGATTGCAATGAGTCAGACATGACTGAGGAGCTAACACTTTAACTTTCATACCTCTAGTTACCACTAGTGCCACCTGGAAGCCCCAGACATTTTGAATATTATAAATGTCTAGATTTCATTTAAATCTAATGGATAATAGTAATTTTCTTTTTTTTTTTTGCTGTTTGTTTTAGCATGTAGCACACCCAGTTTGATTCAGAAGTACTGACCTGCTTCTGTGGTTCCAAAATGTCATCCAGTTTTCAAAGGTTCTGCCATGTTATTCAGATTTGTCCTGGGTGTATGCCCCCCAGTTGCCAGTTTCAGATCTGGACAGTGGTCTATTCCATACTCAGTACCCAAGTACGTGGTATGCTATTTAGAATCAGACTGATGCTTGCACAGTTCAGGGGTGAGGTCAGAAACTATGGGCTGTTCTCCTGAGCTCCTCCCTCTCTTGTGATTTCTCTGATACTTTCCAGTCTTTTGAAAACCCCACTTTTGAGCCCTCTGGCCAAAAAACTTGGAGGTCCAGTTCCGCTTCTCTCCTGTATATTTTTCATGTATCTGGGGCCAAGTCACAGGAGGATAGAGGGAGGAAAAAATTCAACAGAGGTTTACCCCACCCTACTGGGATTGTTGAAAGAAAAAAATTACTGCACTATTTTATATGGTTTTAATGTGAACGAATGGAATACGTAAGATAGCTTGAATAGGCACTCACTACTACCACTTCCGTTGTGGCCCATCACTGCAGGATTGCCTGGGGGGAGGGGTGCAGGAGGATGGAGAACAAAAGATAAAAAACAATGGATGTTACCCCCCACCCCGCCCCGCCACATCAATGTGAGGTTTCTCTTTGCCTGTTCTTGAGCCAGAGCTAGAGGGCTTCCCCTGTAGCTTTCCCAGTCCTCAACCTGGGCTCCACTTACAGGTTTAAGGCTCTGAGGATCAAAAGAGAAAACTCACTGCCAGTTCAGCGGTGCTTCAAATTCTGGCATTTTCCCCCAATCTGACTACAGAGTCCTCAAATGCCTACTCTATTCTGTCTAGATTTTATAGCTGCATTCAGTGGGCAAGACATCTTCCAACTAACAGAATTTCCTACAGTATAACATTTATTTTAATTCTGCATCAGAGAAGACTTTAAGTCACTCTAAATTACAACAGGGTTCTGAGTTTAACTAAAGCCAAACTGAAGTTTAACTAAATTATATTACAAAGACAAATAGTTATGTGACAATAGAATTGATCTTTTCCAAGGGAGCTAAGTTTGTGAGGTTCAATTTTTGTTCCTGTTTGGTATTCAGCAAGGTGTTTTTGTTTTTTGACCTGTAGTATTACACAATTTCTATTTTGGAATGTTAAAAACTAAAAAATGATGTTCACTTTAAAGAAATGTTACTATTATTTTAGTTTTTTTAAGTGCAAAAATAGAAAGAAATAAAAGGATCGAGGAAAAAAAGATCATGACTCTCAAAATAAATATCAAGGCAGAGAAGAGAAAGGCTTTCCCAGAAATCATCATCAGCTTCATGTCATGCCGCTCTCCCCTGCTCACTCCACACCAGCCATGTTGGCCTTTGGCCTTTTCATTTCCTGCTCCTGCCAACCTCTTTCCTGATTCATGTGTAATTTCTGACTAACTCCTACTCATCCTTTGACTCATTTCCTCAAGAATCTTTCATTTGCTTGCAGATTAGGGTCAAATCCCCATAATATTCAAAACCCCCTATATTTTCCCTTGGTAGCACTTATTACAATTGTAATTTTTTTTCTATAATTCATGTCTATCTATTTCACCAGAGCATAAGTTTCATGTAGGTAGGACTGTGCTTAGCAGAGTACCTGGCAATAGTGGGTACTCATTTATAAAGAATGAATAGAGCAAATAGAGCATTCAGAATAATCCTACTACTCAATCTGTTTATTGAGGGTCCTCTATGTGACAGTCCTTTGCCAGGTCTTTTCTAATATTCATGTCCTTTATCCTCACAATAAGCCTACGAAATATGTATTGTTCCTTTGTATTTTATGGTTGGGAAAACCATAGTTCATTGAGATGAGTGATTCAGCAAGATGGTAAAGCCTGAAACTGAACCCAGGGTCTCCAGTTCTCAGCTGAGTACCCTTTACACATATTACTTCAGGTGCTCATTACCAGCTCCTGGCTCAGTCTCCCTTCAAGAAGCGTTTCTGGGATACTCATGTCTCATTCTCTTCTCCTTTGTGTTATGAAAGGCTTAAACCAATAGACTGATGTTCCTACAAGTGTGGTCCACAGTACATCTGCTCCAGAATCATAGGGGGGAAAATGGATGTGCTTTAGGAGACACAGTACTGCCAGACTCATCGAATCAAAATGTAGCAGAAGGGGAAGCGAAGGCCAGGACTCATTTTTAACAGGCTCATGAGGTGATTCTTGTGCACGTGTAAGTTGAGAATGCTTCCTTAGGTGATTTCCCAAGTTCCCTCCAGCTCTGACAGTCTTTTCTTCTAAGACATTGAAGGCCAGGCTTCTATAGCCCTTCCATCTTTTCCAGAGCTGTGAACTCAATACATACTATTTTTTGTAAATGAATACATTTGAATTTGGAAGACAGATTCAAGTCCCTGCTTGGGTATTTACCAGCTGTGACTCCTTGGGAAAATTACTTCACCTCTTGAGTCTTAGAGTTATCATCTTTTAAGATGGAAATAATAACAACAACCCCTATTTTGGCTTCTAGTAGTTGGTGTGGAAGATAAATTAAATCATGTTTTTCAAACCTCTTGTGATTCCAAATCGAAGAACCACTACAGGTATAAAATGGACACCAAGAGAGGTTACTTCAGTCCTTCAAACTTGCAGATGGCTCAGTTATAGCTCTTTCAAATGGACAGAATCGGGAGTTTATTCTAACACAAAACAACCACTACCATCTCTGAAAATCATATTTCCTTGAAAAGACCCTACTTGCTCTTTATAGCGGAGAAGGCAATGGCACCCCACTCCAGTACTCTTGCCTGGAAAACCCCATGGACGGAGGAGCCTGGTGGGCTGCCCTCGATGGGGTCGCGAAGAGTCGGGCATGACTGAGCGACTTCACTTTCACTTTTCACTTTCCTGCATTGGAGAAGGAAATGGCAACCCACTCCACTGTTCTCGCCTGGAGAATCCCAGGACTGAAGCGACTTAGCAGCCCCAGCAACAGCTCTTTTACAGAAACCCGATTTTTTTTTTTTTTTTTTTAAGAAACCTGAGGCATTCCTATAGCGCCCCCTGGTGAAATTAAAAGCCAACTCAAAACCATAATCCTTGTCAAACACTTGCTGTTTGCTTAGAAACAAGATTAATTTCTCAATGTATTTATCTCTTCTCCAATAGACTGCTGCTGCTGCTGTTAAGTCGCTTCAGTCGTGTCCAACTCTGTGCGACCCCATAGACGGTTAGGAGCTTTTAAAAAAATATTTATTTATGGCTATGCTAGGTCTTCGCTGCTTTGCACAGGCTTCTCTAGTTGTTGTGAGTGGGGTCTACTCTTGCTGTGTAAGGGCTTCTCATTGCAGTGGCTTCTGTTGTTGGTGAGCACAGGCTCTCGGCGCGTGGGCTTTGGTAGTTGCAGTACACGGGCTCAGCAGTTGCAGCAGGCGGGGTCTAGGCTGTGCAGGCTCAGCAGTTGTGGCTCACAGGCTTAGTTGCTCCATGGCATATGGAATCTTCTTGGACCAGGGACTGAACCTGTGTCCCCTGTAAAGGCAGGTGGATTCTTATCCACTGTGCCACCAGGGAAGCCCCTAGACTAGGGACTAGCTTTTTGTGGAGCGTCTCTTTGTCCTCAGAGCCTACCACCCATCCATTCATTCATTTAACCATTACTGAGCATCCGTTGTGCCAGGTGCTGTTCCTGGTAACCAGCAATACAGCAGAGGAGCCAGATGGCTTCCCTGTCCTCGGAATCCTTATCGCAAGTATGAGAGATAGACAAGTAAACAGTCAAGAACAATGGTGATATATGCCACATAGGGGGAGGTGCAAGGAACTATGGTAGCCATTTGGCTAAAAACCAATGAACAGTTCTGAGAAAAAAACACAGCACATGGAGGGATGCATAGCAAAAATGAGGCATGAAGTAAAAGCAGGAGCCAAATGTTGAAGGGTCTACTCTAAGTTTGAAAGTGAAAGTGAAGTTGCTTAGTCTATCGACTCTTTGTGACCCCATGGACTGTAGCCAATCAGGAACCATTTTCCAGGCAAGAGTACTGGAGTAGGTTGCCATATCCTTCTCCAGGGGATCTTCTCAACCCGGGTATCAAACCCAGGTCCCCCGCATTGCAGGCAGACGCTTTACCATCTGAGCCACCAGGGAAGCCCCTGGCTCTAAGTTTACTTTTACACTAAGGTCAATGGGAAGCAACTGAACAGTTTTAAGTAGAGGAATGATGCAATTAGATTTTTGTTTTTTAAAGATCATTCTGACTATAGTGGGTAGAACTGATTGGAGGAGGCAAGGTCACAGGTAGAAAGACCAGTTAGAAAGCTGCTGCACAATCCAGGTGAGAAATGAATGTTTAGTTAGGAGGTAGGTGTACATGGGAAGCTTTAAATGTATGGGTAAAATTCCATTTCTTTCTCTGAGTGGTAGGTACAAAAGTGTTATATTCTTTATATTTTACACTTAGGTTACATAAATTCTTTAGTATATATGAAGCTATTCATCTAAAGTCAAAGAAGGGGACGACAGAGGATGAGATGGCTGGATGGCATCACTGACTCAATGAACATGAGTTTGAGTAAAGTCCGGGAGTTGGTGATGGACAGGGAGGCCTGGCGTGCTGCAGTCCATGGGGTTGCAAAGAATCAGACACAACTGAGCGACTGAACTGAACTGAAAACTGACAAAATAATACCATATGTGTGCATGTATATATGAACACATACATAAATTAAAAAATTTGGAAGGGAAGGACACAAAAATTTCAAGAGGAGGGTGGCCTCTGAGAAGGCAAAGTAGACTGTAAAAACAGCCATGATCCTTTCTCCTCCCTGTATCCACACCCTTTGTGATGTGAGCTTGCCTCTCCCTCCAATAAGGAGTCAATTTCCCCTTATTATTTTCTTTAGCCAATGAAATACAACAAAAGGGACAATGTGCCAGTTTTGAGCCCAGGCCTCAAGAGGCCTTGCATGCTTCAGTCCTGTGTTTGAACCTGTCTTCACTCCTGTCTTCAAAACCCCATGCAGGCACCCATGTGAACAAGTCTGGGCTTACCTGCTGGAGCATGGCAGAGCTTGGCTGACCCAGATGAACTATCATGAGCTAACCAGCACCCAGGCAACTTGACTTTGCAGCTGACCTCCATCTGATAAGTTGAACCCAACTAAGACCAGAAGAACCAGCCTGCTGATCCCAGTCCAAACTTCAGAACTGTGAGATATATAAATACTTGTTTTAAGTCGCTAAAGTTGTGGGTAGTTTATTTTGTGGCAAAAGTTGACTGTTACAGAACTGGTGTCTGAAATGCTGCTTTTAAGAAAAGCCTAAAAATTCATGGTATTAAAATACAACAAAAGGGACAATGTGCCAGTTTTGAGCCCAGGCCTCAAGAGGCCTTGCATGCTTCAGTCCTGTGTTTGAACCTGTCTTCAGTCCTGTCTTCAAAACCCCTGCAGGCACCCATGTGAACAAGTCTGGGCTTACCTGCTGGAGCATGGCAGAGCTTGGCTGACCCAGCTGAACTATCATGAGCTAACCAGCACCCAGGCAACTTGACTTGGCAGCTGACCTCCATCTGATAAGTTGAACCCAACTAAGACCAGAAGAACCAGCCTGCTGATCCCAGTCCAAACTTCAGAACTGTGAGATATATAAATACTTGTTTTAAGTCGCTAAAGTTGTGGGTAGTTTATTTTGTGGCAAAAGTTGACTGTTACAGAACTGGTGTCTGAAATGCTGCTTTTAAGAAAAGCCTAAAAATTCATGGTATTGGCTTTGGGATCAGGGATGGGTGGAGATTGGAAAACTGGCAAGTAAACAGTGAAATCTGGGAAAATGATGAGGAAATTGTGACTGGCTAGAAAAATGGTAATCTGTGTTTTATAGTGGCAAAACAATTGGCAAAACTGTTCTGTGGTAACTAGGGGAAGATGGAGGAAAATACTAAAATTTTGATTCAACTAAGGAAATTTCTAGGGAGAATGTTGTGTCAGTTGGGTGCTCCCAACTGGGTGTGATAACCTTATAACAGGAAGAGAGGTATGAGTTAAAGAAAGAACTGGCCTGCTTGAAACATGAATTTAGAGAGAAGAGAGAGGGCCAGGACTTATTACGTTAAAAAATAAAAGTTCATCTTGAGGCTCTCTAGGCAGCGAAGTATTCTTATGGGGAAATATAGCCTGGAGGTGTGAATCACACCAAAGGTGTGGCTGTAACACACTTTGTAAAGACCTATGAGAGAAATGAAGTGATGTCTAGTAGACTCCTAGACTTCTTGAAATCTTAAGAGCAATATCCATAGAAACCTAATACCAAAATAGCAATGATAAAGTTGAGAGATGTCTCAAAAACGATTGGGTGGCATTTGGAGTATGGAGTAGACTACAATCAGATACATAAAAGACCAACAAAAATTTTAAATTGGTTGTACATGTGAGAGTATCACCAACCTGGACTAAAAAGGACTTAAATAATCGAATTGCCACTCAGCTGCCAATATGAGCCACTTCTTCAGAAGTAGCCAAGGAAGTTGATGGACAAAGCATAGTCCAGAGGTCAGAGCAAGAAGCATAGAGATCAATAGACTAGGGAACTACTCCCAGGGAGCAGAATTTAGGCCTCAGCAAGGAACACTCCCTCTCCCAGGAGAGGGGACCTGACAAACTTTGTCAACTTGGAGTCCAGAATTGCCTCTGTTTAAGGATGATTATGTATCTCTCATGCTTTCCCTCTTGAATGGAAATGTCTGCTGTCTTTTAAATCCATAGGTATCGAGATCAGAAAGAACAACATTCATCAAGTCACCTACAAACCTGATGTAGATGATAAGATCCTAGACTTCCAGCCTGATGACGTAACAGCAAGAGACTTTTAGGGGTTCTGAAATGGAGGTAAGCATATTTTGCCTGTGGAAGGAATGAGAACAATTACAGTCACGGAGTACATACTGTGGTGGATTAAAAAATGGTCACAATCTTTCAGTCCTCCTTGAATCCATACTCTTTGAGTTGTGACCCTGCCGTTCCCCGCATCAAAAGTTGGAGACGGTTTCTCCATTCCTTAAATCTGAAGTGGCCTTGTGACATTCTTGGCCTATGGAATGAAGCGGTGGCACTATTAAGCCTCAAGATGCCTCAAGAGCATGTTTCAGTTCTTCTTCTTGAAATCCTGTGTGGCTCTGAAGCTTAGAAAGGTCTGGCCTATACACATAGATTTGTATGTAGGTCACCAATTTCAGAATGATAGTTGGAACTTTGGACATTTCACCCAGAAAAAGTGTGTAAAATCTGTGCCATTGGCTGAGATCAGAAACCTATTTTCCAGTCTCTGCAGGATGCTTCTTCCTGCTCTCTTTTTGTTGTCTCCTGTGTCTGCAAGGTCTTTCCTCTTTTCTCTACCTCTAGCTATTCTTTCAAGGCTCCCAGCAATTGTTTAGAGCCCTTCTTGGATCCAGCAAAGATGCCCCTCTATTCCTGAGGCATTCTATACTTACTTTACTACTGCAATTCTATTGCATTGTAATTGTTTTTGTCTTTTTAAATATGTGGGTTACGTCTTACCGACTTTTTGTTCAGGGTCCTGCTCCTGGTAGGTTGAAAGTGAAAGTGTTAGCCACTCAGTTATGTCCAACTCTTTGCAATCCCATGGACTGTAGTCCACCAGGCTTCTTGTCCATGGAATTCTCCAGGCAAGAATACTGGAGTGGGTAGCCATTCCCTTCTCTAGGGGATCTTCCTGATCCAGGGATCAAACCTGGGTCTCCTGCATTGCAGGCAGATTCTGCACTATCTGAGCCACCTGGGAAGCTCTGATTACTAAATATTTATACAGAAGGAGAAAGGGGCTGCCATTTGGGAGACCTGAGTATTAGTCCCAGATTCACCCCTGAACTGTTTTGTAAATCAAAGGATCACTTCTCTCTGGACCTTAGTTTTCTCTGAATACAAGTAGAGAGGACTCCTGGCCGAAGACTAAGATTCACTGAATGAATATTAACCAGGCACCCTCAGGTCATGGGGGAAAGAGAGCAAGGGGAAGAAGATGACTTGGGTTCTGCAGGAATCTACTTTGTGGACTCAAGTTGATCCCCAACCTGACCCTCAGACTTTCCTAACTGTAAAGAGAGATGCTTGCATTAAATTTGGGTTCTGATCCCTGTCCACTAGGGGGAAGCATGCAGATGTGGGAATAGCAAACAACTGGAAAAAAAAACACCTCGAATCCAGTTACTATTTTTTTCTGCCCTTGCTCCCTGCCCACTCTCCTACTCTTTCCCTACTCCAACTTTCCTAATTTAGCCTCAGGTTGGTTTCTACCCACCCTTCCAACTTCAGCTCATGACTTTGCTGCAGCCAGTCTGGCAGGAAGGCCTCCAGCAAGTCTCAACTCTCCCTGTTTCCCAGTTGTCACCCATAGATTTTCTTTACTTTGAGTTGAATTTATTCATATACCAAGCACGCCTCATCCCCTTTGCTCATTCACAGCCTACTTGCCCTTGTAATGCAGCTCAAATTCCAATCAGTTCACTTCAGCTGAACATTTTTTTCCCCCTGTGGGCTCATTATCCTCTTGGCTTGGTTCTGGGCTCTGGGGAACTGCACTGAGTCAGCCAATTCCAGCCCTTGGGGAGCTCACAATCCACTGGGAGAGTCAGACACACTCAGAAACCATTTCCTCATGGCGTGGGAAGTGCTGTAACAAAGGGAGTTCTGGCAGGCAGGAAAGGCCTTTTTTTTTTTTTTTTTTAAGATTTTTTTGGTGTGGACCATTTTTAAAGTCTTTATTGAATTTGTTACAATATTGCTTCTGTTTTATGTCTTGGTTTTTTGGCTGAGAGGCATGTTAGCTCTCTGACCAGGAATCAAACCCACACCCTCTGCATTAGAAGGCACAGTCCTAACTGCTGGATCACCAGGGAAGTCCCCAGGAAATGCTTTTTGGAAGAGATGATGCTTGAGTTGAGGATTATGGGAGCAGTTGTTTATAAAGCAAAAGATGTCAAAGTGTTAGGGGAAACACACTGACTGAAACCGCCCAACCTGGCCAGGCACCGTAGTAAATATTTCCCTGAGTTATTTTATGACAGAAGGTCCTAGTAAGGAACATGGAACTAATAAGCCACCACCAACTGAAAGAGTTCAGGAAAGGTCAAAAGGAGATGCCACGTGTCCTAGCACCTCCCGGAATCCTTCTCGCTGGCACCCATCTTGGCTGAGCAATGTATATACCACCAGGACGGACCCTGAGTCAGAATAATTGGCCAGATACAACCCAGAAACTAAGCCCATCACCATAAAACCCAGGACAGCGAGTCACATGGCGGAGCAGACCTCCCGGTTTCCCGTAACCTCCTGCTGTCAGTCCAGGCGCCTCTTTCCAATAAACTTTTTTGCTTTGTCAGCTTGTGTGTCTCATCAGACAACTCATTTCCAACTGTTAGACAAAAGCCCACTCAGGTCCTGGAAGGGGTCTCCCTTCCTGCAACAAAACAGTGTGTGGTAGGCCAGAGCCCTCTTCCTGACACCTGTCTGTCTCTTATACACATCTAAGGCTACACTTTCAAATGTAGCCAATAGATTTAATCATTAATCACTAATGTGCCAGCAGTTTTGTGTGATTGTTAAGATTATGAGTCTAATGAAATAAAAATTACAGCTTTCATAATTGTATAGGTCAGTTAGCTTCCCACATACTTTTTATTGCTGTTGATGAAGATTATGTTCAACAAAATGCTGATTTAACTGGATATTGATAGGAATTATAAAGAATATGCCTTGTCCTTTAAGTTTGAGAAATATTAACTTCAAATGAAAACAACCAGATTTTGTTTTATTTTTACTGCAGAATTTCTCTCTACTTTTAATATGCATATATGATCTGCAAATCTCTAAGAAAATAATATAGTATGTAGCATTTCCTAACATGATATAATCACAGAATCTTTTATTACCTAAACATTTCACTAGATTATTATGCTGTAAAATACACTTTGCGTATTCTTTTCTATGCCATGTGATAGGAATTATAAAGAATATGCCTTGTCCTTTAAGTTTGAGAAATATTAACTTCAAATGAAAACAACCAGATTTTGTTTTATTTTTACTGCAGAATTTCTCTCTACTTTTAATATGCATATATGATCTGCAAATCTCTAAGAAAATAATATAGTATGTAGCATTTCCTAACATGATATAATCACAGAATCTTTTATTACCTAAACATTTCACTAGATTATTATGCTGTAAAATACACTTTGCGTATTCTTTTCTATGCCATGTAAGAAAGCTTCCTGTGATACTTTTTTTTTTATGTTCAGATGCAAATAACCATGATACATAAGGGAAATGCATGATTATTTCATCCTACTTTAATCAAATAATGTTTATATGGAGGCTTATTGGAAACATTTTTAACACAAGGTGACTGCTTTTTTAATGCATGGTGACTGCTTAGTTTCAGTTTCCACAAAGTCAAAGATTTAGGTACAAATAGTTCATTTGGAGTGACAGGGTAAACCATCAGGAGTGTATTGATGTCAGGCAGGGAAGAGAAGTCAGCTAATAATGGGTGTGTTTTCATGCCAGCTACCACAATGGACAACTAGGGACTGTTCTTGCAGGAAACCCTTGAAAATATTAGCAAATATATGCCTCTACATTATTCCAACTGGAGGACACTGGAGCTGTAGTAATTAACACCCCATACTAGTTAGTCATTTATTAAGAGCTGTCTGTACATGATTCATGTTGATGTATGGCAAAACCAGTACAATATTGTAAAGTAATTAACCTCCAATTAAAATAAATGAATTTATATTTAAAAACAACAACAACAACAACAAAAAATGTCCAAATGCCCTGCAACTATTTCCAATTAACAGTTGCTCTATCACCAGATGGAAATTATCCAGCTACTTTAACAGAGTTTTTGAGCTGAAAAGATGAGTATTTTAGCCCAGATCAGCAGTAAGAAAAGTAAATTTTTAAGACATTAATATATCTTGCTCTTTCACAACCAACTTAAGGTCTTCAAAGAATATTATACCTTTTTCCACTTATGTACTAATGATGTAATCAAATGTTGCTGGGAAACTCAACTGCATGCCCCCAGTCTTGAAAATAAATACCTCTTATTTAACTTCTGTCATTTTTTTTCAAACTGAAAGTTTTCAAATGTCACATGAAAACTTTAGACAGACCAAGCAGAAAGAGTTTCCAACCTTTCTCAGTAAGAAATTTAGCAAACCATGAAACTCTTACTCAAAAAGTATGTCAGGGGAAGAAAGGGGAATGGTTTCCATCCATTACTGGTATATTAGGTATTATATGTGTATGATATAAAGAAACAATTCATGTTGATCTTAGCAGATACGGGAAAGCCAAGTGGGCCTGCTAGGCCTTGAGCAAAGTGAAATTGCATGTTGCTTACGTAAAAATATATTGGATGCAAAAAAAAAAATGGCGTAATGTACTCTGCTTTCCCCATCATATTGTGATTAGGTGACAGTCTTTGTAAGTTTTTATGAAAGACTTGGAGTAAAATATATATATGGAAAAGGAAAAAAAAAAGAGCTGTCTGCCTGGCTGAGAGTGGAAAATGGTGAGGTGCAATATTTCCTAGGCACTTCTGGGAAAAATGAGCTCTGAGATATTACCCAACACATTATTTGTTACCACAATATAACCAGTTATGGGAAGAACTTGTCAAATTACTGCTGCATGTGGAGCAGTGAATAGATTGCAATGAATCATCTCACAATAGACTAATGGGAGTTTAGAACAAGATGGTGAACTGGGCATACATTTCTTTCCACTCAGACGATTAAAAGAAAAACAAACAACAAAACAAACAAACAAACAAACAAACAAAAAAAAACAGGGGAAAAAAGTCTTGCAGGGGGAAAATCATTAAAGCAGTGGGAAATAAGGGACATTACCACTAGTGCACCAGAAATGTTGAGAAAGTCCGAACAGGTAGCAGTCAATGGTATTGATGGAAGAAATCAGGAAAAGATGCTGTTTATAGGTGATGGCTTCTTCTATAGTAGCTGAAAGCTCAGTCTGTTTATGCAGGAATAGAAAAGGGTCTTGAAGTGTTCATCAGGATGGTTAACTAGGGAATTTAATTTGGAGAAGCTATGTTATTGTCCACCCCTCCCCTCACCTCGCTTTTACTTATGCTAAGAATCTGGCAGAAAGCTAAAGACCAAAGCAGTGGGTACTTAGGCTGGAGAGGAAAAACAGCTCAGATTGCCATTAAACAACCATGGATGTATCTCCTCAAGCCAAAGGACACCCCAATAAGGAGCATCTTCCTCTTCTTTTGTTCAGCCAAAATAGAGATTACAACAAACAGACAGGAGGACAAAGGTGCTCAAAAACAACACTGAGAAAACAGATATGAATTATTAAATATCTGAAATAAAAAGATATCATAGATATAGAAAAATGATAAAATTAAGCAAGAGGACATTGGACATTCCCAAATGCCTATAAAGTGGGAAAAAGACACTTGCTAGTTCATAGGTGAACGGTAGAAGAGATCGTGTTGAAGAGTGAATCTCAAGTAACATTGAGCCAAAAATTTCTTCATCAAGGCAGGTTAAATGAGTGAATGCTGCTTATTTAACTTATATGCAGAGTACATCATGAGAAATGCTGGACTGGAAGAAGCACAAGCCGGAATCAAGATTGCCAGGAGAAATATTAATAACCTCAGATATGCAGATGACACCACCCTTATGGCAGAAAGTGAAGAGAAACTAAAAAGCCTCTTGATGAGAGTGAAAGAGGAGAGTGAAAAAGTTGGCTTAAAGCTCAACATTCAGAAAATGAAGATCATAGCATTTGGTCCCATCACTTCATGGGAAATAGATGGAGAAACAGTGCAAACAGTGCCAGACTTTATTATTTTGGGCTCCAAAATCACTGCAGATGGTGATTGCAGCCATGAAATTAAAAGATGCTTACTCCTTGGAAGAAAAGTTATGACCAAACTAGATAGCATATTGAAAAGCAGAGACATTACTTTGCCAACAAAGGTCTGTCTAGTCAAGGCTATGGTTTTTCCTGTGGTCATGTATGGATGCGAGAGTTGGACTGCAAAGAAGGCTGAGCACAGAAGAATTGATGCTTTTGAACTGTGGTGTTGGAGAAGACTCTTGAGAGTCCCTTGGACTGCAAGGAGATCAAACAAGTCCATTCTAAAGGAGATTGGTCCTGGTGTTCTTTGGAAGGAANTACTTTGTCAACAAAGGTCCATCTAGTCAAGGCTATGATTTTTCCTGTGGTCATGTATGGATGTGAGAGTTGGACTGTAAAGAAAGCTGAGTGCCAAAGAATTGATGCTTTTGAACTGTGGTGTTGGAGAAGACTCTTGAGGGTCCTTTGGACTGCAAGGAGATCCAACCAGTCCATTCTAAAGGAGATTGGTCCTGGGTGTTCATTGGAAGGACTGATGCTAAAGCTGAAACTCCAATACTTTGGCCACCTCATGCAAAGAGTTGACTCATTGGAAAAGACTCTGATGCTGGGAGGGGTTGGGGGCAGGAGGAGAAGGGGATGACAGAGGATGAGATGGCTGGATGGCATCACCAACTCGATGGACGTGGGTCTGAGTGAACTCCGGGAGTTGGTGATGGACAGGGAGGCCTGGTGTGCTGCGATTCATGGGGTTGCAGGGTCGAACACGACTGAGCGACTGAACTGAACTGATATTTTATATTATATATTTATAAATTATATATATATAATTTATATTATATATATATAGTATTATGGGGGCTTCCCTGATGGCTCAGATGGTAAATAATCTGTCTGCATAGGTAACCCGGGTTTGATCCCTCAGTCTGGAAGATCCCCTGGACAAGGGAATGGTACCCACTCAAGTGTTCTTGCCTGGAGAATTCCATGGACAGAGGAGCCTGGCAGTCTAGAATCCATATAGTATTATATTAACGTTGGACCCAGCTGTTTGGAAATTGTCTATGGGGGTGATTAGGAAGGTGAAGGGGATCTAAAAATCAGGTCACACATGGAACAGTTACTGAATTATGCATATTCAGACTGAGTGGAAACGCCTTCAAGTGACAAGGAAACAGATTTTTGGATAACATTGAGTTTTCAAGTGCAACTGAAGAATAAATGCTACAGGAGGCAGATTTCAGCTGAACATAATAAAAACTCTCTACTAGTCTTTCTTTCAGAGAGAATAACTTGTCTTGGCAAGTTGTCACTGGAGAAGTTCAACTCTTTATCCCATTTGGTAGTGAAATGGTAGAAAATGATGGGATTGGAGATGACCTTCAAGGTTCTTTCCAGTGGTGGATTCTCTCATACTTTCCCTGCCCCCACCATCATCTCTTGGAGACTTTCTGCTTAAACCTTCCCATGACTCTCATTATATACTGACTGAAGTCTAAGTTCTGCAGTACAGCACACAGGGCCCTCTCCCCAGCCTCCGCGCACATCCCTGCTCCCAGCATGGCAGTACTGAACCGCTCGTGGTTCTCTGCATGTGTGTGCCGTGTCTGTGCTTAAGATGCCCCTCCTCTTCCTGTGCCCGAGCTTTTACTTCTTCTCCAGTACTCTGGCACTGCAGTGAATTGTCACCTTCTGGCTGCACCACAGTTTTCAACTGGTGAGTTCACTTCCTGTCACTGTGTCCTGATGGAAGGGTAACTGCAGCTGCCATTCAGAAGGAAGCTGGGGGTCAGATCCTTCCATTACCAGGATCTAGTTTCAGCCAGGAGGCAGGCATGCAACAAGAGTTCAGGCCACTGAGGCCTTCTCTTCAGGTGCTTTGAATTCAAAGACATCAAGAACAAACAGGTGATCTGGTGGTGTGGGGCCGTGGGAACAGTGTTTTGATCCTGCTGTTCCAGCAGTAACATAGTTGCTATGTCTTTTTTCCTACTTCTTAGCCTTCTACAGTGCCCTTGGTTCCTACATATTTCTGGGTCAACAAATATTTATAAAATGAATGAATGAAGCAGAAGTCAAAGACATAATCTAAAGCAAATCACATGTAAGACTGGTCTATTTAATGATTAGAACTAGAGGTAAAGAGAGGGAAATAAAGATAAATGGTCACATCACTAACAGGAATGAAGAAGTGCTAGTTTGGGGAAGACAAGAGAGGAAAGATGGAGAATAAATAAACATTTTTATTATAGTGAAAGTCACTCGGTTGTGTCTCTTTGTGACCCCATGGAATTCTCCAGGCCAGAATACTGGAATGGGTAGCCTTTCCCTTCTCCAGGGGATCTTCCCAACCCAGGTATCCTGCATTGCAGGCGGATTCTTTACCAGCTGAGCCACAAGTGAAGCCCAAGAGTACTGGAGTGGGTAGCCTATCCCTTCTCCAGCAGATCTTCCCAACCCAGGAATCCAACCAGGGTCTCCTGCATTGCAGGTGGATTCTTTATCAACTGAGCTATCAGGGAAGCCTTTTAATTATAATCCCTCCTTTAATACATCTCCATCTAAATATACATGAATTCTCCCTTGGGGATGATAACAGTCCCATTGCTATTTTAGGCTGAGTTATCTTCTTGGTCCCTGTTTTAGGTGGGTCTCAGGCCAATGGACTTGTCCTTACCTTCAGAGGCTGTTAAATAACCTGTCAAACACAGATGGCCAATAGGCACAAGAAAATATGCTCACCATTGCTAATTATTAGAGAAACACAAATCAAAACTACAATGAACTATTACCTCACACTGGTCAAATGGTCATCATCAAAAAGTCTACAAATAATAAATGCTGGAGGGGGTGTGGAGAAAAGGGAACCTCCTATACTGTTGATGAGAATGTAAACTGGTGCAATCATGGAAAACAGTCTGGAAGTTTCTCAAAAAACTAAAAATAGGGTTTCCATATGATCCAGCAATCCTACTTCTGGGCATATATCTGGAGAAAACTAATTCAAAAAGATACATGCACCCTAATGTTCATAGCACCACGGTTTACAATGGCCAAGACATGGAAACAACCTACACATCCACAGGCAGAGGAATGAATGAAGACGACGTGGTGTGCATATAAAACAGAGTATTACTCAGCCATTAAAAAGGATGAAACAATGTGATCTGGAGCAACGTAGATGGACCCAGGGATGATCACACTAAGTGAAGTCAAAGGCAAGTATCATATGATATCACTTCTATGTGGAATATAAAAAATGATGCAAATGAACTTATTTATAAAAATGGAAACTGGTTCACAGACAAAGAGAACAAACTAATTGGTTACCAAAGGGGAAGAGGGGTGAGGGAGGGATAAATCAGGAGTTTGCAATTAGCAGATACAATGTATAAAATAGATGAACAACGAGGTCCTACTGTACAGCACAGGGCACTATATTCAACAATTCATCTTGTAACAAACCATAGTGGAAAAGAATATGAAGAAGAAAATACACACACACATAAATACAAATACACACACACATCTGACTCACTTCGCTGTACACCAGAAACTAACAACATTGTGAATCAACTAATACTCCAAGTAAAAAAAAAATAACTTGTCAATTAGTACATATCCTGTGGCATGATAACTAAAAGATGACTTGGAGGTTTCAAGCCAGGAAAATATGGGGCCAGGAAAGTGGGAAGAAAATGCTTAACTTGAGATTTCAGCAGGACACGGGCAGAGATGACCCAGAGGTAGTGAGAAGTAGGTTTTGCCTGAATGAGATACTGATTAATGGGTTGGTAAATCTCTAAAGGGGGTGGAATCACTGCTGCATTTTCTCATCACATGCAACCCTGTGCATGTGTGGAATCAAAGCAGATTTCAGTGCTTTTCTTCTGCATGCAGAAATGTGAGATGGATTAATTCAACCAGTAAATATTACTGGATACCTTCTATGTGCCACGCACTGTTCTAGGCAATAGTAATGTAGTGAAAAGGCTATGCTTGTGGAGACTACAGAGACAGGTAATAATACTACTTAAATTTGCTGTATTGTTTATGTACTTAAACAATAATAAAATAGAGGAAGAGGTAAGGCTGGGGTTAGCATGGTTTTCAGAATATACAAGGAAGGTGATAAAATGATCTTGTAGAATGTTATTCTCACTCATCTTACCTTTGAACCTGATCAGAGGAAGCAGGCAGTGGAGACCAGGACCACAGAGTCCTAACAACCCTGGAAACTAACTGCATGACCACCACTCTATCACAGATAGAGTCACTTCTTTGAGGGATTTCCAAACCTTTAACTTTCTATTATGTTGCTGCTGCTGCTAAGTCGCTTCAGTCATGTCCGACTCTGTGCGACCCCATAGATGGCAGCCCACCAGGCTCCCCCGTCCCTGGGATTCTCCAAGCAAGAACACTGGCATGGGTTGCCATTTCCTTCTCCAATGCATGAAAGTGAAAAGTGAAAGTGAAGTCGCTCAGTCGTGTCCAACTCTTAGCGACCCCATGGAATGTAGCCTACCAGACTCCTTCATCTATGGGATTCTCCAGGCAAGAGTACTGGAGGGGGGTGCCATTGCCTTCTCCTTTAGTTGATGCTAACATGGGTAGACAAATTAGGTCAATTTAAAAAGAGAAGGAGAAAAATAAGGTGGAAAAAGATTTAGTATTAGTTCTTTCTTCTGGGACTTTTGGCTAAAGTGAAAGTGAAAGTGAAGTCGCTCAGTTGTGTCCGACTCTGCGACCCCATGGACTGTAGCCCACCAGGCTTCTCCCTCCATGGGATTCTTCAAGCAAGAGTACTGGAGTGGGTTGCCATTTTCTTCTCCAGGGGATCTTGTCGACCAGGATCGAATCCAGGTCTCCTGCATTCCAGGCAGATGCTTTAACCTCTGAGCCACCAGGGAAGCTTTTGGTTAACCAATCAAGAAATATTTACTGAGTAATGAGCTACACTACTTATTTAGGGTCAAAGTAGTTTCTAGGGTATATCATGTATATAGTTCAAGAACATGTTCAGTTTGGATAGCAAATTTTAAAACTATGTAATATATAATAAAAATTACACAGAAACTTATGCCTATGAAGAGACCTGTTTATTACTGATAACACTTCATTTGGCTAAAACCACGCACACAAATACTTAAAGTGCAAATTCTCATAGGGAGTATTTATGATACACCCTGGTAGTCTGCAAGGAAAAATGAAGATGTTGACAGAAACTATTAAAACAAGGGTACAATTTGAACTACTGGTATACAGAAAAATAATTAACTCTTAACTGCATATATTTTATCTGGCATATTCAATGACATATACAAAGAGTTTGTTTCAGCCTATAACACAAGGCCTCATCACATACAGGTGCAAATCTTGTTTGGGTGGCTCTCTTCAGACATATGATGAATCATACACTGGACAAAAATTTATCAAACAGTATCCAATTAGTTGTGACTCCCTTGGAAGGCAGCATTAGTAGGCTTATAACAGCACTAATACTAGTGATACTAAGTCTACACAGATACTTTCTTAACCTTCTTGGCCAGCATCTTGCTTTGAGTGTAAAATAGTAGGCATTACATACAATTTCAAAATAGGAATATGCTCTCCTCTTGCCAAAGAAACAGTATTTAAGAGTGTGCATGCTTAATAACCATTACTTAGTGTACATATCAGTATTGAGAACTGTTTTAAAAGCTGAATCAGAAAAGTAATGTTTTCGATTGCCTAAACTATTTGTTTCTTTTTTGTTTGTTTGTTTCTTTAGAATAAAATTCCATAATTCCTATTTTCACCAACTAAGTACTCTATAACAGGTGGTGGGTGGTGTGGATATGAAAAATAATAAACCACAATCCCTGCTCTCAGGGGCTGAGAGTCAGGTGCTCCTTCCTAGTCAAGGGATGCTAATAATTAATGAGAACAAACTGGTAAATGCCTTGGGTTATATTATAAGGTTCAGTGGTACTAAAACTATTTCAGGTCACTTCAACTTGGCATTAATACCTTCAAAGGTCACCTTCTAAAGGGAATATCTTATGTACGTTCTACGTATATTTGTCACAGTAGAGTCAGAGTGTGTCCCCTCAGGGGCATATAGCAACTGAGGCAGGGGATGGGGGAGAAAACTGAGAGCCCATATGATAAACACGGTGCCTCTTCCTGGTGGCCTCAGTTTCCACGAAGACTAAAGGCATCATTTTTCACTAAAACAGCTTTATTATGCAGAATGCAAAAATCACATTTTCAAGACAGAACACGGAATTTTGAGTGCAGGCTGCTTCTGATTTTGCTCTCAGGCCCCTTCCCCCAAACATTCATGCTCCTCTGCTTTAGGATTATGCTGGTGGGAAAATTCGAGAGGCAAACTTTAAAGATATGTCACTTCGCCCTTATCTTGGTCACTTCAGTCATTCTTCTATGTTCTCTTTTTTAAGTACTGAATTAACAAAGAGAAGATATGTCTTAATGAGTGTAATAGTATGGTGAATATTTTAAAGTCACCAACAGAAAACACTAACTTTGTTTCCAACCAGGAGTAAACTTAGGCTGTGTAAAGAGTCCAACAATGAGATATTCCCTCCTTTCCACTTAGACCCCTCATGGTTTACGGTAAGATGGTTTGAGGGACAAATGTAAAAAAAAAAATTATTTCCTCAGATTTTGTGCTTTGGATGCCCAAAGTACAAGGAAACCTGAAATAAAATGGCAGATCAATTGACCATTCATTTTGGTTAGTAGGAGTCTTTCTTCATCAGTTTCTAGAACAATCTCAGAAAACAACTGAATTGTAAAAGGCCATAATAAATTAATATACAGTGGTATCCAAGCAGATCAAAAAAGATTATGCAATGGATTTAAAATTACTTCCTAGAATGTCTTAAATATTCTCCAGTAATAACAAAATAACCAAAAGTCCATAAACAAAAACAGCTTAGGAATAAGTTAAAGCAGTCTGAATGAATACAGTTAAGATTTCTTATAAGTGAGGTAACAGGGCAACAGTTTTTCACAGTAACAGAATATGGAAGGGCACCTAGGGAAGGAGGGAGGTAGAGAGAAAAAGGCATAAAACAAATTTATCCAAGCAGAATTTGGATTTCTCAAGCATCACAAACATCAATGGAAAACATCTGAGAGAAACACCAATAGCAGCAGTTTATAGAACAATTTCTCCATTAAACTTCAGCTAGTATCTTTGTTGCATCAATTCCAGAAGCAACTTGCTTAAGAAATAGGAGGTCTATTCCTTATATAGATATTCCAAAGCATCCACTCTCTGTCTGCTGAAGTTACAACATCCAAGTAATAATAATTTATGTTTAAAACAAACTCCTCAAATATCCTATACATTCAAGGTGAACAGAATTATGTTCAAGTCGCACTTAATTTACAGGTTTAATTAGGCAGATCTTTATACAGTGAATAAAGACTGCACTCATGCATCTACTACTCAACATATACAAAAACTATCTTGTGAGCTGAATTCTTCCAGATATGGAGTGAAATTCAAATGTTACTTTCAATGCTCTTTATGATATTATCTTTGTTCCAACCTGAGATTTCAATGAAGGAACTTTAAAAAAGTGCTAAACAGCTTTTCAGCATATGCCATAATTCTGAAATGTTTAATTGTATTAAAAAAAATCCTTATTCCCTCTTATACTGTCCCTGCTGAAGATGGAGAACAGTCTGTCATATTACTTCTTATTTTGAGTTCTTCAATAAAAGATTTAAATAATAACTCAAAAGTTACTAAACTGTCTCAACAACTTCCTCCCCTCCAGAGTTAAATGATCTTAATCGTTTGTGCTTTTTCTTATAGGTCTTATTTTTCAATCTATATTTCATTCCTTTTTATTTCTGCTATATTCTCCCCTCTCCAGTTCCCATATGATCCGAAAACACAACATCTAACAGGAACTGAATCCTATAAGGGGTACTTTTTCTCACCACCTCAAAGGCCTCTCTGGCTGCTTCTTAGCAGTCACTAATAAAAGGAAACAAAAGCATCACTATCTGCTCATCATAACAACAAGTAAACAACTTCCCCACAGCCAGTTCATTTCCCACTTTTCAGGTAGTAAGTTTGTTCTTCACATGAAGCATTTTCTCTGCCACTTTACTGACTTTTCTCTTGTTTATTTCTAGTGCTTTAAGCTTGCTTGATTCTTTTCCTCAAAGCTCTAGAAAAATATCAGTTTTGATCTACACACTTAATGAGAAGGCATTCATTTCCATGATACTGTTCATAAAGAAAAAGATAATGTAGATCCTAAGGCTGAGCCCTACTGGCCAGTACTTCTATTTTTCTTGGTTGTCTTGGGCTACTGAATTTATTTTGTTGACAAGTGTACACTCACTATGTCAAGCTCTTGTTAAATATCATGCTCAAGAGCTTGGCTAGAATCAAATAATTCCCTCAATCTATACTCTTTGAGAACATTTGTAAAATTTTAATTTTAACTTTGGATATTTAAATTTTTGACATAAGAATCCAAGCCTTAATGACTTTTCACCTTGATTAAGATGACTCCTGTTGCATTATATTGTTGCATTCAAACCTGTTGTCTTTATAATAGAATGACAAGCACGGCTTTAGTGATTATGAATGAGCTGTTGTATCATTTTAGCTCCACTTTGTTCTTCAGTCACTGAAATACAGATACTAAAACAGAATATACATTATTTTTCATATATATATATATATAGCATTGTTCATACCACTTTGTAGAATATAGGCCATTTCCTAAATGACAATCTACATTCCTAAAAGCAAATAAAGCAAAACATTCTACACATTTCTTCTTTAGTGCAAAGCTTTTGGAAACAAACTTATTCAGGAATAGTATTCTACACTTAGCTCTATTATCTACAGTCACACAACATTCAGCTATAAGAAAGTAAGGAAGGAACAAATAAACAATAGTGGCAATCAGTAATTTGAAAATCACATTTGGATTATCTGGAGTCAGCCAAATGTTAGCTGATAACTGCAATAAATCAAACCATGATTTAATAAATATTCTAGTCTGTTTAATTTTATATTATTTTTCAAGGAAATAAATTCTCTCATACCAGTTATCTCCCACAGGCAATTTGTTTAGTATAATTATGTACATCCAAGGCCTCATGATTGTTAACTCTTAACTATACCATGTGTGCTAAGTATCCTGTGAACAATACAGGACAGAATACACTTTGAGAAGATTAAACAACACTTCTCTATTTACTCTTTTTTAGAGATGCAGAATCAACCAAAAGTGACATTCCCTTCCCAAAAAATTTCCCCCCACTAAAAGATATAAATAGTACTCATGATAAAAAACTCTACAGAAGTTAGCAAGATGTTAGGATAAACTGGACTTTAGTTTTAAAACATGTGGCTTGTTTTGTAAGATCTAAAGTCTGGATGTTTTATTTCTTAGTAAAATGAGTACTGCTTCATGTGATAAAGAAACAAATATTCTTGTTAGCCTCCAACTAAATAAATTTTAATTAAAAAAATGAAGGGCTGTAAAAAAATTATAATTTAAAGGTTAGACTTTTAAATTAAAAATTCACAGCTCCTTTCTTAGTTCCAGTATTTTTCTTTACTTAGAGGCTATGCTGACACAATTTTAACATGAAGATCCTTAGCTAGTTATATTGAGCCTGTTTTTATTAAGATTTTTACTTACATTCATAAGATTTTTAAATCAACCATCTATTTTAAATAGAGAAGTACCTATATAGTCTGGAAGGCTTTCTTTAACTGTCTGCAAATTAACTGATTAAATTATACTCAATGGAAGAACACTATTTCAATTCAAACCATGCCTTGAAAAGGTGCTGAGGAAGGACCAAGCCACTAGGGGTGCTGCCACTATTGTTTTATGTTCGATAAATGTTAGAATTTTAAATAAATACAATAAATTTACGCTGCACCAAGAGCACCTGAAACAGAGGTGCTGAAACCCAAATTGTAATACCTGTTCTAACCTAGAAATGCTAAATATCCTATTTCAAATACTCTAATTTGTAAGTTAATACCTGCAATGTAACAATGACACTTTTCCACAGTATTCTGGGAGCAGTGCCACTTTCTTGCCAATCCTATGGATTCATTTCCTTAACTAACTCTACAATTATACAACATTTATCTTCCTTTAAGAAAAACTGTGCTATACACAATCACAAGAATATATAACTAAGCTTAATCACACTTTAATAAGAACACTCACATTTGTATTTTGTTTCTGTTGAAGGAAGAATGACGTGTTACCATAATACTTTTAATGTAATGACTTTTGTTCAGAATTATGAAAAAATTTGAATTCTTTCTTTCCAGCCATTTCATTTCATATTTATACAGTTTGTTTAGCTAGCCAACCAAAAAGAAAGAAAATAAAGGAAAAAGATACTTGGCTGGATGACACACAGAGAGAATGCTAACATGAGTTCAATGCATGGAGTTCTTGGTTGCTCTGTTCCATGGACCAGGGCAAAGCAACGACGTTCTGGTGAAGGCTAAACAGAACGCCAGGTCAATCCATTTTTACTGGGCTCAAGAAAATTCTCAATCAAAGCATCAATCAGTTTCTTCAATTCCTCTTCTAGCAAGGCAGGGTCACTGAGGAAAAAGATTTACAGTTTTGAAATTCTTTATTTCCACAGCCTTAAAATGTGTTTAAATTGTTGTAACTTTTTAAGCGTGCATATACTTTATGGGATGATTAAATAACTGGTAAACAAGACAGAAATTCACTCAGGTAAAACAAAACAAGACCAAAAGTGGGAAGAGGGGAATCACACTCACAGAAAACACCCTTCTCACAAACTGAAATTGAAGTGCATTAAAAGGAGGTCCTTGGTACATGAAACATGGATGAGTTAGAGTGTATCTAAAGACTGCTCCTAAGGCAGGCAATTTAATGGCTCAGAACACCAACACCAGGTATTAAGATAAACTGGCTTCCTGAAATACTTCGAGGCACACTTTTATAGGTTATTATGGGATGATACAGCATATCTTTTAGGAAGTAAAGAAAGAAGTGTGACTAAAAATATAAGATGTTTAAAAAAATACCAAGTATTCCCTTCAAAGTCATCACCTGAACAGCTGCCATTACCCCCAAAATCTCTCTTTTTGGACTGCCTTCACAGTCATTTTACAAGCTACACAACAAATTTAATTTTTATTACGTTAATAATCGCCCTTCATTTTAAACCAAAGATAGCACTGTTCAATTTGCTTTACTTTAAACTCTGCTCTGAATGACTTCAGGAGGTCATTTTCTCCCCCCAAAGGAAATAAAATCTACTCTTAAACACAAAGGTTTACAGAAATACTAAATAATTAATGTACATTGCTCTGAAGGCAACTCCAAAGAAACAAAATCTCCTTCCCAAATAGGTATTGACCAATGACAACATTATAGGAGATACTACTCACAAAAGTTTAAATACCCTCTAAAATGTTATTAAAGTCAAGTTAATCACAATTTATACTCTTAAAAGGATATTAATTCAGCATATTAAGTCAAATCATATTAAATATAGAAAATGAATATTTGGCAAGGAACAAATTATTTGTTGATCATTTCTTTATGCTTAGCCTAAATAGTTCAAGCTTTACAGAGTCTTCCCAGGAATATAAATTCACTAAAAAATTAAGATTCAGTTCCCAAATAATGCAGTTTTTTTTGAAAACAGTCTGGCAGTTCCTCAAAAAGTTAAACATAGAACTACCATATGACCCAGCAGTTCTCCTTATGTAAGTATGATATATACTCAAGTTAAAAGAAAATATATGTCCACACAGAAACTTGAACACAAACATTCAGACCACCATTATTCATAACAGCCAAAATATGGAAATAACCTAAATGTCCCTCCTCTGGTAAACAGATTAAAAATATGGTGTATCTATACAGTGGAATATCACTGGGCCATGAAAACAAAATTTCTAAAAAAGGAATAAGGTACTGATTCATGCCAACATGGATGAACCTTGAAAACATATGCTAAATAAAAGATGCCAGTCACAAAGGACCACATATTGTGTTATTCTGTTTATATGAAATGTCCAGAATACGAAAATCTAGAATGACAAGTAGTAGACTGGTGGTTGCCTAGGGCTGGGAAGAAGGAGAACAGGGAGTGACGGCTAAGTGGAAGGGGCTTTCTTTCTGAGGTGATGACAATGTTCTAAAATCAATTATAGTGATGTTTCTACAACTCTGAATATACTAAAAACCACTGTATTGTGCACTTTAAATGGGTGAGCTATAGGGTATGTGAATTATATCTCTTAATAAAGCATTTTTTAGTTAATGCTTCCTGGAGTACACTGCTATACAATGTTGTGTTAAACTTCTGGGGTACAGCAAAGTGAAATCAGTTAAAAGCTTTTATATATACATAATAAAGCTTTTATATATACATAATATTTTAAAAGTTGATTCCTACCTCTGGTCAGGTGATGCGCACATCTCTGCATAATACTTTATCTTCGGTTCTGTTCCACTAGTCCGAAGAGTAGCAACACAGCCATTTTGAAAAGTAAATGTAATCATTTGGCTGCTTTTGCTTACAGGGAGCACCTAGGCACAATTGCAACAACGGCTCAATTACACTTGGTACCTTTCTCATTTTCAAGAGTTATAAAATACATTTCACTTATAGGAGGTGTTTAAACAGTACAACTCATAAAGAGAAATTAGCAAGGCAGTTGCCAAGGGGGGAGGGGGAAATGGAGACTTATTTAATGGGTATAGAGTTTCAGTTTAGCAAGATGGACTTCTGGAGATCTGTTACACAACAATATGATTATTAACATTACTGAGCTCTTAAAAATGGTTAAGATGATAAATTTTATGTTTTTTATTTTTGCGTGCTCATTCAGTAGTGTCCAGCTCTTGGCGACCCTATGGACTGTAGCCTGCTAGGCTCCTCTGTACACAATATTATCCAGGCAAGAACACTGGCATGGGTTGCCATTTCCTCCTCCAGGGGATCTTCCTGACTCAGGGATCAAACCTGTTCTCCTGTGGCTCCTGCACTGGCAGCAGATTCTTTACTACTGAGCTACCTGGGAAGCCCCTGCATTTTTTTTTTTTTTACTGCAATTAAAATTTTTTAAATATTTTAAAGAACTTTAAAATACAAAAGATTACATTCATAATTCATAACTGTACCATTTACTATTTATAATTGTAGAAGTATTGGATTATATATCTTATACACATGATCTCCAGGACTCAACAATAATCCTGCAAAGTAAATATTACTGACATTTTACAGACAAGGTTCAAAGAGGGTAAACGACCTGTTCAAGGTAATCAGCTAAGTGGCAGAGCAAGAAGTTGAAACCTGGCCTATCTGTCCCAAAGTCCAAACTACCTCTACTTTTGCAAAGTACTTTACAATTTCAAGACACTTTCACAGATAGTTTTTCAACAATCTCCAAAGCAGAGTGCACACATCCTAGAGGGCAGGCAAAATAATCCACTGGGTAGAAATATATAATAACCTAAAAATTAAACAAGAATGAAGCTTTACTGACATAAATATATAGATCAACACAGGTACTCTTCCTGCACCACAAATCAGTCTGTGAAGGTATCTTGAGGGAACCATGGGGGTTGTACTAGGGCAGAGGGGTTGACAGTGGAGCCTTTCCTCAGGTGTCCTGAGCTTGGTCCTCTCCGTGACTGGTACACTCCTAGTTGCTCAAGACAGAGACCTTCCTTCCCTCTGTTCCACTCACAGACCATCAACTAGCAAGTCCTGGTTATTCTATCCTTTATTTAACAACTTTGTCAGGCTCTCTCCTTCACTACTGCTACTATATTACATTCAGGCTTCTATCATCTCTCATCTCCGTTACTGAAACAGCATACTAATTGATCTTCTTCTCACCCCTCTCTAACCCGCTCACCATACATGCCATCCTTCCTTGCACTCTGTACTACTGCTGTAGAGAACTACTTGAGGTTCCTTGAAAGAAAACATGACTTCTCACCTCCAGACATAGCGTTTACTGCTCCCTTTGCCTCAAACATCTCTGTTCCTCCCACACCTGGATAACTCCTGCCCAAACTCTAGAACTCAGGTCACAAAAGTCCTCTGCAAAGCCCTGCATGAGCCCCTCAAATCTGAGTAAGGGTCTTTCCTATGCTCTTTCATGGCACTCTTATGCACCCCCTAATCATTCTGTAATCAGTTTACTTGACTGTTTCCCTACTAGACTCCTACAGTGTCTTTGTCATTACTGTCTTCTCAGTGTAGCACAGAAGGGTTTTGATAAATGCCTGTTCAACACACAGATGAATGTCAATCTGAAGTTGGAGAAGAAAGAACTCAGGAAGTCTTTGACAGTCACTATGTGACCCCAGGAGATTAACAAATATCCATACTACAAGCCTTACAAAATTGGTTGCAAGCATAAGTGGAGAATAGATAGGAAAGTGCTTGGAATAACAAATATCATAAACTTTAAAGGGAGTCAAGAGGGGAAAAGCATCATACCAAGAACTATTTTAACCACAGCAACACTAGAGAAATAAAAAGAAGCAAAACATTTGTTTCTTCTTTTCAAGTAGTTTATAAACACAAAAAAACATATGTGCATACAGACAGAATAACAACAACGAAGAACCAATTTTGGTTGACTGGATGAAAATACACAAAGGGAATATGAGTAGTATTCTACATAAGAGGCTACAGATTTTCCAAAATATATTATACTCCTAGACTCTTGAGATAATATCAGACTATTATACATGTAAATTTAGGTTAATAATAACAATCATAATAATAACAAAATAAATATAATCAGCAATCTATGGCATTTAAATGTTAGTTGACCACCTACTGTGTAGGCAAGAGCTTTGAGAGGCATAAAGGTATATTAGAAATGAATCTGCCATGCAAAAGACAATGGTAACATGACAGAAAGTGATAAGTGAGCAGAGGAAGGCACAATTTATAAAGAAACATCAGGAGGAAGATATCTGATTATGAGACCTGGAGGGTACATGGAGGAGGTGACATCTGCATGAAGTCTTAAATAATGGCTAAAGTGTAATCTGCATTAGTAGGAAGAAAAGGTGGATTAAGGAAAAAGCTTTAGCAAAAATAGGAAACTAATTTTTAATGTATATATGTAAGAAGTATTTGTAAGTTATTCCATTTGGCTGGAGGTATAGGAAATATTGTTGAAAAGGGATACCACTGAGCCACCTAGGAAACCACGCATTCATAGGGAATAAGGTTGAATGGGAAGTTAAAATTTCCCTAAAAAGACACATCGCTTTGAAATTATAGGCATTTATTTATTTATTCATTTATTTTTTTAGGTGCTAAGATTATCAGTAAAACATTCATCTTTTAAAATTTTATAGTCTATTTTTAAATTGAAATATAGTTGATTTATAATGTGTTAGTTTCAGGTGTACAGCTACATATATATATATTCTTTTTTAGATTCTTTTCTATTATAGGTTATTACAAGATATTGAGTATATAGTTCATACTATGAAGTAGGTCCATGTTGGTCATTTATTTAATGTGTGTATATTTTAACTCCAAAGAAAGTTAGTGACTTAGTCGTGTCTGACTCTTTGTAATCCCATGGACTGTAGCTCACCAGGCTCCTCTGTCCATGGAATTCTCCAAGCAAGAATATTGGGGTGGGTTGCCATTTCCTTTTCCAGAGGATCTTCCTGACCCAGGAATCGAATCCAGGTCTCCTGCATTGCAGGTGGACTCTACCTACGGAGCCACCTTTAACTCTAAACTCCTACTTAATCCCCCATCCCTTTTCTTCTTTTGTAAGCAAAAGTTTGTTTTCTATGTCTGTGAGTTTGTTTCTGTTTTGTAAATAAGTTCATTTGTATAGTTTTTTAGATTCCACATAAAAGCTATATCATATGATGAAATTATAGGCTTTTAGACTTAAACAATTTTCAATATAATTTAGCATTATCACACTTTTTTCCTCCCTCCCAACCCTCCCTTCCTCATTCTCTCATCCTCCTTCCCATTCCCCACCCTCAGGGCGTACTATACCCTTGGGGAGTGATGAGGACAGGATGGGTGAGGGTCAAGCCAGTTAGTGAACTTACAACTGCTCTGGAGAAAAACAAGGATCCTAAGTTTTAAGAAACTCACAGGCTTGACCTTCCATTTTGCTGTAGTATGAATTATTACAAATTGTTAAAAACTTAAAAATATAGGTACTTACTGATTTCTTATTAGGCTGGCTGCTGTCATATCCAGTGGTAATATCCCGTATGTGCAATATAGCAAATGTCCCACAAAACTTGGGGTATTCTTTTGGAGAATCAAAGTTGCGAAGCCTTTCAAATATACTTTTGATGGTAGTTGGATCATAACATAAGAAATATGAAGTTTTTGAAATATGATAACCATATCTGTACAAAGATTTAAAGTGTTAAAATCACATTTCAAGTCACTCTTTAGAAAAGTACAAATTAAAGATAAGCCTATTATTGTGTTAAGCAGATAGTGGCAGTACTTAATGCAGACAATATTAGTACTTTTTAAAAAGGAATGACTATTCCTCAAAACAAGTTTATAAAGTTAAAAATAGCACCAAAAAAATTAGAACACGAAATTCCAAATAGTAGAACTTACTTTTCATAAACGTTAATCAGTTGCTGTTTCAATGTTATGTTCATGGTTTCCAGGTAAGATGCCATCTCAGCAACAACAACGGCTGCACTCACACCATCTTTATCCAAAACAGAAGTTCCACACAGAAAACCTAAGAATTAAAAAAATCTTTAAAAAGGAGGAAAACATAAGCTTACATATAATTTCAATAGTTTCATATTTCTTCAGAAGGATCAATGCATTTAAGAACCTGGTAATAAAGGAAACACACTGATACTGAGCATATGTAGGGGACCTTTAAGGGTTTGTTTTTTCTCTGATGAGAAATGTATCTACACATTTCTGAGTTCTTGATAGTTTTTACAACTCAAAGCGTAAAACCAGATGACAAAAATTCCTCTCTACAGAATCACTATAATTGAAAAAAGTGCTCTCATTCATATTTCAAATATTTTAATATTTACTACATACCTATAGACTCTTCAAATGAAAAAGGACTTCCTTCCCATTTTCCAGGAGGTCTTTTATCCTACTTCCAATCCATTTAAAACCTGGTAATGTTTCCTGAAATGCAGAAGAGGCCACTCTAGTTAAGTGACTCTCTCAAAAAATACATATATTAGAGAAAAGCCCATCACTAATTGCACATAACACTTCGATGATGATCTTCTGTTATGGTCTTCAGTCCACAAAGATTTATACAGTGGTAAACATACAGTCATAAAGTGCATGGATATATACACTGCCACAACTGAGGACCTGCTATTTATCGAGCATAGTAATAGTGATATAATTCACCAAATATAATCCAATAAGTGGTGATGTATATAGTCACAAAGCACCATAAATCCACACATATATTATGATCATACACTATTTATCAAGCACTGTAACAGTTGCTTTACATCGTTATCTTTTTCAATGCTCACAAAAACTCTGTTACTGAAACAGAGGTTCAGAGGTTGAGTAAATTTGCCCAAGAGTACCCTGCATATGAGAGAGCCAGGATTCAGTATCACTTCTCAGAAACTGCTCTTTAAGTTGCATTATAAGCACTAATGTAAAAGTGCCTACAAAGGTTGTAATTTAGTCCCTCTGAGTAACCAAAGGCCATAAAGCTTTTTAACAATGCACTTTCAACATTATCACAACATATACTTGAACCAAGTATACTTTTACCATAACACCATGGCCCAAATAAAACCATCAAGAAAATTACTAGGTTCTTCTCTGGTAATTAGATTTGAGGACTTTTCATCTGATGAGCTAGTGTTCATTTTAAAGACACAAACTGCTTTAGAGTCAGAAAGAGCATGTGATACACAGTGACTCTAGAGCTCTCTTACTAATTTAAGATTTCTCATTCACCTCTCCATCTCCTCACTGGGAAAAAAAACAAACAAAAAAAAGCCCCAAAACTCTGCAGCACCACCTCCGGGAATAAAAACAAGAAAGCACATATATAATATTGGTCTTTAGAATCACGTTTTTTCTCATTATGGATTTTCTTGCTAAAAGAAAAGAGCCCAAATAAAACCATCAAGAAAATTACTAGGTTCTTCTCTGGTAATTAGATTTGAGGACTTTTCATCTGATGAGCTAGTGTTCATTTTAAAGACACAAACTGCTTTAGAGTCAGAAAGAGCATGTGATACACAGTGACTCTAGAGCTCTCTTACTAATTTAAGATTTCTCATTCACCTCTCCATCTCCTCACTGGGAAAAAAAACAAACAAAAAAAAGCCCCAAAACTCTGCAGCACCACCTCCGGGAATAAAAACAAGAAAGCATATATATAATATTGGTCTTTAGAATCACGTTTTTTCTCATTATGGATTTTCTTGCTACAAAGAAAAGACCCTGATGCTGGGAAAGACTGACGACAGGAGGAAAAGGGGGCAATAGAAGATGAGACGGTTGGATAGCATCACTGACTCAATGAACATGAGTTTGAACAAATTCTGGGAGATAGTAAATGACAGAGAAGCCTGGCGTGCTGCAGTACATGGGGTCGCAAAGAGTTGGATACGACTGAGTGACTGAACAACAACAACAGTAATTCAGAATTTTAGGTTTGAATGAATTTTCAATTTCCTCTATTTTGCTATTTGTAATTTAGAAAGGCAGAGATTAAAAGTTCTATTTCATTAAGAAAGGTACAATTTTCTTTTAGTTAGCCTATTAGTGTTAAGACCTATAGCTTGACTGTGGCTCAAGGCCCAGAGGTGACTTTTTCATTGATACTTGGCAAAGTGGGCAGAGGAAAAGCAACTTAATTGGCATTAGTCCCAGTAACTATAAAAGGGGTCAGTTTAACTGCACGAGGTTCACAAAGGTTAATGATCTGTGCTGAGAGAGAATCATTATGTTTTTTGGATGTAGATCACTGGGTCTTAATTTGTAATTTAGGAGACTACTTAAAGTTTCTTTTTTTTAATTTTATTTAAAAGTTTCTTAAGACTGAACCTGAAGAGGCTAAATAAGTGGTCATGACACCTACAGTTTTTTGGAGTGGAGTTTATATTATTTATGAGGTCACTGGGAGCCAGATTTTCTTGGTAAGAAAGCCAGATACTGTTGTATGGAAAAATAAGCATTAATCCAATTGTAAGAATGTTTAACTTAGTTTCAGAAACTCACACATAAGATGAATTTGGCTCAAGGTTTCCAAACTATCAAAAAGACTTAATCTTTTAGTTAAGTGTTAATAAAATTTGAAAAAAAGAGGGGATTAGAAATGAAATCAATAAAAGTCAACTTTGGTGGGGAGATGGCTTTAGCTTACAGAAACAGGTTTAGAAAAGAGCACATAAATATTTACCTATTCTTACCTCAAAGTGAAATCCTTCTTTTAGTGCAATTGCCTTCAAAATTTTGGAAGAGACTGTGGTGGCTAACATATAAATGTTCTTCACATCAGCATTGCTTGATTTACTTTTTTTCCAGCAATCAAACATCCACCACCCAAACAAGGCGGCCAACTCATTCCCTGTGAAAACTTTCCAAACACCACTGTAGAGAGAATGAAAATTCAAGTCAAGATCTTTGTAACTTCTCATTAAAACTTCTTGACCCCAGGACCTACAAATTACCATCCTTCACAAGGAAAACCTAAAAACTACTGTATGGGATTTTTGAGAAAACATTTACTATTACTTTTCTAACTGATCAGGGTGAGCTTAGGGTAGGAATGGCAGCAATGTACTTGGAAAAGTTATGACACTGTTACTTGTAGTTTCTTACTTAAAGAGAAAAAGGTTATAATAGGGTGTCCTTTTTATGTAAGGACATTTGTCATGACATTATAATGGCAAAAATACACAACAACCCAAAGAACCATGATTAGGAAATGATTACATTCATAAAGCAATCTTTTGAGATACTACACTAGTTTAAAAATTAATATTTTAAATGATATTTAAAGATAGAGAAAAATGCTTATAGTACAGTATTATGTGGAAAATAATCAAGACAAAAAAGTATTTATATATATATATATATAGGATGATCACAATTTTATAAAAAACAAATATATCTTGAATATTTGAATGAAGAAAACATAGGAAGGAAACATCAAAATATCAACCTAGGTGGTTATCTCTGGATAGTGGGCTTACAGGAGATTTCTTTTCTTTTTGTTTTTTAAAAATTATTTCCAATGAGCCTGTAAGACTTAAAATCAAAAACTGTCTTTGAAAGTTTACGATTTTTATCAAGCAACAGTTTCTGCTTACTTCTCCTGAAGTTCTGCCACTGCCAGTCGGTCTGCATCAGGATCTGTAGCCAGCACTATCCGGGCATTTTCTTTCTCTGCCAGTCTCAAAGAAGTTCCTGAAATAGTGACCCCAAAAGCTGAATTACATTGAAGTTGTTAAATTCAAAGTTCATATTCCTAAATGTAGGCACTATGTTAGTGATAATGAATTTTAGAGAGGCTAACTTTTTAAACTTTATTTCATAGAAGTATACTTGATTTACAAGGTTGTGTTGATATATGCTGTACAGCAAAGTGGTTCAGGTACACATATATTCATTCTTTTTCACATTCTTTTCCACCATGGTTTATCACAGGATATTGAATACAGTTCTCTGTGCTATATAGTAGGACCTTGTTGTTTATCCATTCCATATGTAATACTTTGCATCTGCTAAACTAGTTTGGCTAAATTTAAAATAAGACTAGGAAGTAGGGAAATCCACCATAGGGATTTCAAACAAAACAGAATATATGGCTCTAATATAATTTAAAAGATGTAAGCTAAAGTAGTTTTTGCTTCTGTAAGTAATCTTTGAATTGTCAGAGTCCTATCCACAGGATAAACTTTAATATACTAAATCATAATTTAAATACAGAAAAAATATACCAGCACAGATTCTCCTTCTTCAGGATTTGGGCATTTAACAGTAGAAAAGTCTGGATCAGGATCTTTTTGTTCTGGTACTGGAATTGGAGGCTTAAAACCAAATACTTGAAAAGCCAATTGTACATAGTCATGTCCGACTCCATGAAAAGATGTATGTACAAATTTCAAGGTGGTCTTTGAGTTTAATTCCCTGTAAAGGAAAATGTCATTCAATCACTGTCATAAAACTCATTACTTGTGGTATAATTAAAATAATCTCAAGAAAAGGCTAAAATCTATTTTGTCAGGATAGGAAAACTACACTCAACAAACCATAATGTTTTCTGAAAACAGTGTTAGCTATTTATGGAACAGTTATAGAAACATGGAAACTGGTAAAGAAAACTCAAATTTTAGAGGAAATTTCCTTATCTTATATACACTGAATATAGAGAGTTATAATTTTTAACAACTTTATTAAGAGGTAATTCAGTTCAGTTCAGTCCTCAGTCATGTCTGACTCTTTGCGACTCCATGAATCGCAGCACGCCAGGCCTCCCTGTCCATCACCAACTCCCGGAGTTCACTCAGACTCACGTCCATCAGGTCCGTGATGCCATCCAGCCATCTCATCCTCTGTCATCCCCTTCTCCTCCTGCCCCCAATCCCTCCCAGCATCAGAGTCTTTTCCAATGAGTCAACTCTTCGCATGAGGTGGCCAAAGTACTGGAGTTTCAGCTTTAGCATCATTCCTTCCAAAGAAATCCCAGGGTTGATCTCCTTCAGAATGGACTGGTTGGATCTCCTTGCAGTCCAAGGGACTCTCAAGAGTCTTCTCCAACACCACACTTCAAAAGCATCAATTCTTTGGTGCTCAGCCTTCTCCACAGTCCAACTCTCACATCCATACATGACCACTGGAAAAACCACAGCCTTGACTAGATGGGCCTTAGTTGGCAAAGTAATGTCTCTGGTTTTGAATATGCTATCTAGGTTGGTCATAACTTTTCTTCCAAGGAGTAAGCGTCTTTTAGTTTCATGGCTGCAGTCACCATCTGCAATGATTAGTAGTAGTTAAAAAGTAGTTTAAAAGTGTTAGTGTCTAAGTCGTGTCTGACTCTTTGTGACCCCGTGGACTGTAGCCTATTAGGCTCCTCTGTCCATGGAATTCTCCAGGCAAGAATACAGGAGTGGGTAGCCATTCCCTTCTCCAGGGAATCTTCCTGACCCAGGGATTGATCCCAGGTCTCTTGCATTACAGGTGAATTCTTTACCATCTGAACCACCAGGGAAACCCATCAATATACTATAAATTTATCCTTCTACAGTACACAATTCAGTGGTTTTCACTATATTCACAGAGTTGTTCAACCATTACCATAATCAATTTTAGAAAATTCTTAATTACCCCTCAAAAAACTACACACCCCAGAGCCACCACACCCTAACCCTTCCATTTTTCCCAGCCATAGGCAACCACTAATATACTTTTTGTTTCTATCTCTATAGATTTGTCTACACTAGACATTTCATATCAATATAATCATACAATATGTGGTCCTTTGTGACTGGCTTCCTTCACTTAGCCTATTTTTAAAATTTATCCATGTTGTAGTATGCAACAGTATTTCTTTTATCAGTTCAGTTCAGTCGCTCAGTCGTGTCCGACTCTTTGTGACCCTATGAATTGCAGCACACCAGGCCTCCCTGTCCATTACCAACTCCCGGAGTTCACTCAGACTCACATCCATTGAGTCCGTGATGCCATCCAGCCATCTCATCCTCTGTCATCCCCTTCTCCTCCTGCCCCCAATCCCTCCCAGCATCAGGGTCTTTTCCAATGAGTCAACTCTTCGCATGAGGNAGCAGCAACAGTAGCTCTACAAAAGCAACCTTCATATTCAGTTAAAGCAGTTATGCTCTCAGGCCATGGGCTTCTGTTTAGTCTCTCTCATGTCTGACCCTTTGCAACCCCATGGACTGTGGCCCACCAGACTCCTCTGTTCATAGGATTTCTCAGGCATGGATACTGGAGTGGGTTGCCATTTCCTTTTCCAGGGGATCTTTTGGACCCAGGGATCAAATCCATATCTCTTACATTTGGCAGGTGGATTCTTTACCACTGAGCCCTTGGGAAGCCCTCCTCAGGAGGAAGGAAGAATATAAAATAGGAGACTTAAGCAAGCCCTCTAGATATTTTGTGCTTGTAGGTAAAAGTCCCTATTTATTTCTCATAGAGTCACTATCTGAATTACCTAAATGGGAAATTTCAAATATTTTTTCAAACAAATTTTACTCTAGGCTGACTAGTAATAAATGACACCCAAAAGGAGAAAAGCTATGATTTCTTGTTTTTTAAAAACTCAGAATTTACTAACGTAATTATCAGTGAAGGGAACAGCATATCTTTTTCTGTGGAAAACGTGAAACATGTAGTTCCATTTGTTATATATAATCTAAGGAATGATACATAAGAATGTCAGTAGTCACCCTTTTGACACTAAAGCAGTATTGTATAATAGTTATTATTTTAACCTTTTCCTTTGAGATTGACTTTTTAATGTTTGGTCTTCCTTCTCACATGTAAGTAACCCTGATAAAAGCAAATTTAAAACATGAAAAGGTCACTATCATATTGTGCTCATTTTTGCTATATTGGTCATTTAAAGGTATAATATTTCAACCTGGTAACTGAAATTGTAAAAAGGAATTTAAAATGTTATTAATCTATTTCTATAACAAAGAAAACACAAAGAAGAAAAAATAATATATATTTATTAATACATATAATCCTATTTCTTTTACTATATAGAATTAGAATTTTTTTATTGATATAAAGAAGCAAAATTCTAATGAAATATATTTTAAAAAACCTAAATAGTTAAAGCATCTGACTGCAATGTGGGAGACCTGGGTTCAATCCCTGGGTCGGGAAGTTCCCCTGGAGAAGGAAATGGCAACCCACTCCAGTATTCTTGCCTGGAGAATCCCAAGGACGGAGGAGCCTGGTGGGCTACAGTTCATGGGGTTGCAAAGAGTCGGACACGACTGAGCAACTTCACTCACTCAAATAGCATTAGTGAAAACTCCTAAAGACTACCCATATTATAACTTCTCCATATATATAATATGTAATATATAATATATAACATATAATATATACATGACATATCCTCAGAGTAAGATTTGTATTATTGTATGATGAAATTAGTCCTTTTAATTCACTGCGTTAATAATGTATTAAATACTAATTTTTAATTTTTTGTAAGTGAAATAGTGCTAAATAAATTATTTTTCATTTCAATTTGTATTTAACATTCGGTTTACTCTAAGAGCTTATATATATTTATAATTAAGATCATCAAATAAATTATTTTTCCATGATTTTCAATTATTTTCAATGACTAATTTCTATTTTACCTCTTTTATTAACCTATGCAGGAATATAAGACTCAAACAACAGTAGATTTTGATACTATCATCATTTCATTTCAGAAGAGATCATCACTTTAGCTCAAGGTATTTATATCACCCAAGAGTTTTGCATAGTGTGGTGAATCCTCAAAATTCATGGATTATGCAGTTGTGAATTATATTTGCTAAACCTTATTTGTAACCTCAAATCGTTTTTGGCCATGCATGGACATGTGCATCCCCAGATGAGATCAAACAAGCCAAGATTACCCCTTCTTATTTCAGATCTTACAAGTGCCTACAAGATTTATTTAGTGCCGCATATTTTTGTGTCTTATGGTATGTGTGGGTGTGCAGTTTTGCTAATCAAAATGGTCACAAAGTGTAGTGCTGAAATGCTGCCAAGCCAAAGAAAACTATGTCATGCTTATCAAGAAAATGTCTGTTAGATAAGCATATATTGTTGATAGCCATGGGCTAAATGTTATTGAATCAAATATATGGAAGTCTACACTTGCTTTTCCCAGGTGGCTCAGTGGTAAAGAATGTGTCTGCCAATGTAGGAGATGCAGGTTTAATTTCTGGGTGAGGAAGATTCTCCAGAGAAGGAAATGGCAACTCATAAACAGTATGTTTGCTCGGGAAATCCCATAGATAAAGGAGCCTAGGGTCACAAGAGTCAGACGCAACTTAGCAACAACAGCAATAATACCCTATTATTATGACCAACCTAGATAGCATATTCAAAAGCAGAGACATTACTTTGCCAACTAAGGTCCGTCTAATCAAGGCTATGGTTTTTCCTGTGGTCATGCATGGAGTGAGAGTTGGACTGTGCAGATAGCTGAATGCCGAAGAATTGATGCTTTTGAAGTGTGGTGTTGGAGGAGACTCTTGAGTCCCTTGGACTGCAAGGAGATCCAACCAGTCCATTCTGAAGGAGATCAGCCCTGGGGTTTCTTTGGAAGGAATGATGCTAAAGCTGAAGCTCTAGTACTTTGGCCACCTCATCCAAAGAGTTGACTCATTGGAAAAGACTCTGATGCGGGGAGGAATTACCGACAGGAGGAGAAGGGGACAACAGAGGATGAGATGACTGGATGGCATCACTGACTCGATGGACGTCAGTCTGAGTGATCTCCGGGAGTTGGTGATGGACAGGGAAGCCTGGTGTGCTGCAATTCATGGGGTCGCAAAGAGTCGGACACGACTGAGTGACTGAACTGAACTGATGTTTCCAAACCTCTAGTTTTGAAAATTAAACAAAGAGTTCAGTAGACTTAGGTAATTTTCACAGGCAAGCCTAAGCAAGAATCAGTGCACTCAAACTGAAGAAAATGAAACTTCAGAACCACTGATTTCACTAGCTAACTACGCTTTCCAGATAAGTCAGCTGCTTGAACTATGCCCAATCAGATACTGTCTTTGCTTTGCTTTGCTTCCACATCTTGTCTAAAAAAAACCCTCTCCCTAGTTCCTGTGGTAGAGGTCTCCTAACCATTGTGGCTTTGGTGCTACCAGATTCAAATCAATATACACCCAAATAAACACTTGGAAATTGCAAGTGTGCCTCAGCTCACCTTCCAACAAGTATTTTCCATTAAAATCTTTCCTCAAAGAGCTTCCAGAAGAATCTATCTTGAATACATACTTGACAATGTCACTTTCTTGTTTAAATTCTTTGACTGAGTCCCCAATACCTCTATAGAAGTCTATACAACAGGAATATTTACCTCTTCATCTTGCTTCTGCATAACTCCCTATCCATATCATTCATATGTCTCTCAATTTGCGGTTCAACAATACAACACAGTCTTTTAATTTTCCTCACGTACCCTGTGGCTGTTATGTAAATGCATTTCCTTGTCCTGTTTACCTTTCTTCATGATGTTCATGTACTGCTTCAATTCTTTCCTGCACTGCTCTCAATACTATCAGGAAAATTTATTTTGATGTATTTGTTTTGTATCTCTGTACTCAATACAAAATGTGTTAGAAACATTTCATTTTCCTTTTTGCATTCATATCTCTATTTTTGCATTTGCTTTTCCATTGGATGCCTTATTCATCTTCACATCCTTCAGTTCAGTTCAGTCGTTCAGTCGTGTCTAACTCTTTGAGACCCCATGAATCGCAGCAGGCCAGGCCTCCCTGTCCATCACCAACTCTGGGAGTTCACTCAAACTCATGTCCATCGAGTCAGTGATGCCATCCAGCCATCTTCTCATCCTCTATCATCCCCTTCTCCTCCTGCCCCCAATCCCTCCCAGCATCAGAGTCTTTTCCAATGAGTCAACTCCTCACATGAGGTGGCCGAAGTACTGGAGCTTCAGCTTTAGCATCAGTCCTTCCAAAGAACATCCTTAGACCTACCTAGATGCCTATGTGTGGGTTCTGGACTCTCAGCAATGTGGCAGTGAACCTTCACAAGGACCTAATTCAGCTGAATTACTTAGTTCCAGAAATACATATTCCTGAGATCTACGTCCAAAGTTGCTAATATAGTCATGTCTATGTAGGCTTTTTCAAACAAGCCTAAAAGGTTATTCATGGAGCACATATTAAGAAACATTAGCTTAGATGATCTTTTAGTCCCTTTTGTATCCAAAAGATCAATCTATTGATAAGCAAATTTGAAAACAAATTCACATAGTAATAATTACATTAAATCCTATTCTGAATAATTGGTATCATTTTATAAATGATATAGTAATGATGGGGTGTTCCCAGGTGGCTCAGTGGTAAAGAATCAGCTTGCTAATGCAAGAGACACAGGCTCCATCCCTGGTTTAGGAAGATCCCCTTGAGAAGGGAATGGCAAGTCATACAGTATTCTTGCCTGGAGAATTCCATGGACAAAGGAGCTGGCAGGCTGCAGTCCATGGGGTTGCAAAGAGTTGGACATGACTAAGAGACTAGAAACTAACAACAACATAGTAATGATGAGGGCATATGTCTTTCTATGGCATTGAAAATGAAAGTTAAAGTCGCTCTGTTGTGTCCAACTCTTTGGAACCCTGTGAACTATATAGTCCATGCAATTCACCAGGACAGAATACTTAGCCTTTCCCGTTTCCAGGTAACTTCTCAACCCAGGGATCAAACCCAGGTCTCATACATTGCAGGTGGATTATTTACCAGCTAGGCCACAAGGGAAGCCTAAGAATACTGGAATGGGTAGCCTATCTTTTCTCCAGCAGATTGTCCCAACTCAGAAATCAAAGTGGGGTCTCCTGCACTGCAGGTGGATTCTTTACCAACTGAATTATCAGGAAAGCCCTTGTAGGGCATTAAGAGAATTAAAAGTTTAGAATGAATGTTCAAGGATAAGATAAGCATTCTTGTGGTTTGTGGTTGTTGTTTGTTGTTCTTGATAATTTCTTTACGCAGAAAGCACTACTACATTCCCCTACTTGTACATCTCTCTTTGGCTTTCCAACAGTAACAAAGATGGAAAGAGCATGTCGAAATGCATCTTTGTAAAGAAAGTTATGACCAATTTAGATAGCATATTCAAAAGCAGAGATATTAATTTGCCAACAAAGTTCCATCTAGTCAAGGCTATGGTTTTTCCAGTGGTCATGTATGGATGTGAGAGTTGGACTGTGAAGAAAGCTGAATACCAAGGAATTGATGATTTTGAACTGTGGTGTTGGAGAAGACGCTTGAGAGTCCCATGGACTGCAAGTAGATCCAAACAGTCCATTCTAAAGGAGACCAGTCCTGAGTGTTCATTGAAAGGACTGATGCTGAAGCTGAAACTCCAATACTTTGGCCACCTCATGGAAAGAGTTGACCCATTGGAAAGCCCCTGATGCTGAGAGGCATTAGGGGCAGGAGGAGAGACAACAGAGGATGAGATGGCTGGATGGCATCACCGACTCAAGGACATGAGCTTGGGTGAACCCTGGGAGTTGGTGATGGACAGGGAGGCCTGGCGTGCTGCAATTCATGGGGTTGCAAAGAATCAGACATGACTGAGCGACTGAACTGAACTGAACTGAAAGAACCTTTAAGCACTGATTAAATTTTTTTAAAAAAGAACCATTTTAAAGAATAGAGGAATGCATGTGTGAAATCACATGTACCAGAAATCTTCATTAAAATACCTTCAAAGACAATTTAACAGTTTCCCAGGGAACCATATTATTTTAACAAGTGTCAGGAAATTTAAACTCATTTTTAACCTAAACTTATCATACTAAAGCTGAACTTTTTTTTTTCATTTCTATGATTTTATAACCAGAGAAGACAGAAATCTGCTGTTCACTATGAGTATATACTAAACTCTCACTTTAGAAATGGATTTTTATTACACTGTTACTCAGATTATTAATCTCCAAAATTATTTTTATAAATTCTATAATAAAATTTATTTTGACATTGTCTTGGAAGTCTATCTATAAAGTAATTTATACTAGTCTTTTTGCTTGCCAATGCAGATGCTTTTAATTTTATGGCTTCTTTCTCTCTAGAAGGAAAAGGACTATAACCTTTTGGGGACTGGCAGATTTTTGGTTGTTATTTGCAAGGCTAATTCAATGCTATTGCCATTCTCTGAGACAATTTGTTTAAATGACAGCTGCTGTTATAAAAACTGCTTTTAATTCCAATTATACATGATTTTCATAGCCATAGCTGACCTCTAAAAGTGGGAAATAAACAGCAGAGTGGAAAATAAAAGATACAGTTTGGGTTACTATTATGTAATTTTAGCAATGTAGACATGCTGCTAGATGGACATTTCAAGGCCCTTTCAAGATTAGAAAAGAACATAGTTTGCCAAATCAAAGGTATGGCTGAACAATAAATCTTGTTTGCTTGTTGCATTTTTGTCAAAGAAGTAACCTTACCAAGAATGTATATTTTTTCATTCAGAAACAGAAGCTATTGTTATCAATCAATAAGTAATAAAAACTAAAGGATTCCAACTAATTTCATGGCATTTTATGAAAGAACAGTATATATGCAAAAATTTATTCGACAACCCATTACAGTTATATTTTCTAACAACGTTCAATGAAATGCTTTATCTCCATCAGATACTTGAAAAAAGGTCCATCCAATAACCTTAGGGATATATACAAAGACTATAAATAATTTAAACCAGGTTAATTCTAGGATATTTAAAGAGACAGTTTATGATATGAAGACACCAAGCATGAAGAGCAAGATCTAAGATTCTTCTATCCAATTGTTTAAATGTATCCTAATTACCTGAATAATTAATTCTCTTTTGGAAATGTGCAATATATCCTGTTAAATCACACTTTACAACTGTGTCTGTGTGTGTATTTGTTCTTTTGCAGGTTTAAAAACTCAGAGAAACAGTAGGTTAACATTTTGTGAATACTGTTCGTACCTAACAAACTTCTGTTGGATGACTGAAACACTTCAGGGTGGTCACGGTTTGAAAATCCCACTGTTGGTTCTGGTGTCTGCATCTCGAGACACTGCAGAGAAGCATGGACAATGAGCCATCCTACATGGTTTAGACATGTGCTGCCCCAAGGGTGAAGTGAGGCACGGACCATTTCCTAAACTGCTGTCAAGCTCTGTTAATCCCTCCTTCTTGGGAGTGTATGATTTTAGAAATGGTAGACTCTATAATATAAAAGTGAAACAAAGGAAGAAAAAAGTCAAAGAACATTATTTTCCCAGTATTCTTTTCCCCTGGAGAATGAAATGGCAACCCACTCCAGTATTCTTTCCTAGAAAATCCCAAGGACAGAGGACCCTGGTGGGCTACAGTCCATGGGGTCGCAAAGAGCCAGACAGCAACTGAGCACATTCTTTTTTTCATGTGCGTGCTAAGAGTGGTGTCCAACTGCGACCCTATGGACTGTAGCCTGCCAGGCTCTTCTATCCATGAAATGCTCCAGGTAAGAATACTGTAATGGGTTTCCATGCCCTCCTCCGGGGGATCTTCCAACCCAGGGATCAAAACATGGATTTTTTTCATCTCCTGCATTGTTGGGTGTTTTTTTGTTGTGTGTGTGTGTTTTTTTTTTTTTTTACCACTAGAGTCACCTGGGAAGCCCAATTTTCTTTTTATATTCACTTATTTCACAATATTTCATATCATTATTCTTCTAGTTTCTAAATATTTCACACCATTTACTTTTTTTTATTACTCTTGGACATTTTCTATTCATGGTAAATATTTTGAAGGTTTTCTTATGCTGAAATATTGATAACTGTTATGTTAGAAATAATAACAATAATTCTCATGAGGAGCTGACTTGCCATCCAGTCTAGCAGAATCTCCAGGGACTTCTTTCAAATTACATGTATACATTCTTCCTTTTCTCCCTTCATTTTCTGATGGTAGTATAAAGAGAAATGTTACTGACAGAAATGGACTGTGTGTAGAGAGTATGCAGGCAGAGGAAGCATTGAGAACTATGGATGTGAGTGAGCACAGAGTGAGTACTCCCTCCAGTTAGACAGCTCAGGTATAGTGCAGGGCTTCAGCTGGCTACAAAGAAGGGAGGGAGCAGGAGGGCCCCTGTGGTGGGTATAATATGGACATCTTGAAAAATGTGGTGCTAACTGTGCTTGTGACACGCTTTCTGCAGAGAGGTAAGTGTTTTCCAACTGGTCACTAGGGCAGAAAAATCCTTGCAAAGAACTGAAATCTACAGAAGCACCTCACCCATCTATGTCTGAAATTACAAGCTCCATTCCCAACAACACTTTTAATTTAGCTGTACACAACTGGAAAACATTTTCTGTTGTTTCTAAGACATAGCATTGGTTACTGAGCTCTTTCTCAGGAACTGCAAAGTTTACTCAGTAACTCACAATCTCTTAAAGTGCCATAAAACACAAAGCAAGCTTTTATGGAGAAAATGGATCCTAGATGAATGGATTGTACTTGAGATTAGTGTATAACACAAAGGTGAGTCCCCCAAAAAACTTACTAAACTGTTGGTTTAATATCCATTAAGAGAAGTAAAGTGCTTCTGATGTGAAGAATGAAGGGAACCTCAGAGTTTTAACAACACCCATACTTTTCCGTGTAATGCTCATGGCAGAATTTGTGTCCTTATTTATGTAACACTTGCTGAAGAAGAAAGGTATGTGGGCTTTGTTCAATCAAATCAAATTTTAGTTTTAGTTGTACATTGAGCTAGAAAACATAGTTTTAGATTATAATGCACAAAAAATGAACTCTGAGTTTAGGCATGAAAATAATTGTTAGTCTCTTTTTGTTCATTGCTCTTTCAATGGTTCAGAAGTTAGAGTTTACAAACCACCTTAGTAACAGTATACATGAAGCTAAAATATCAAGAAATATATAACTTTTGAAAGAAAATTGTTCATAAGAAACTTCCATCCTATATATGCAGACTTTTCAGACTCTAAGTAACATGATTTTGTGTTGATTGCAGGTATTAATTTCTTTTAGTTTTGTCCACTCAAACCTTAAATAACAGTTTTTCACTCAGTCCCTAACTTCGCATCTCCAGTCACCTCATCTTCCATGCTTATTCAAACAGAAAAATGATTATATATATCAATTAAAAATAATTTATTAATTCTATTTCACAGGGTAAATTTATAAGTACTGAAATTCTAACTATGCTTACTATAATTAACACAATAATACTTTGCACCTAACAATGTAGTAGTTCAGTTCAGTCGCTCAGTCGTGTCTGACTCTTTGCGAACCCATGAATCGCAGCACGCCAGGCTTTCCTGTCCATCACCAACTCCTGGAGTTCACTCAGACTCACGTCCATTGAGTCCGTGATGCCATCCAGCCATCTCATCCTTGGTCCTCCCCTTCTCCTGCCCCCAATCCCTCCCAGCATCAGGGTCTTTTCCAATGAGTCAACTCTTCACATGAGGTGGCCAAAGTACTGGAGATTCAGCTTTAGCATCATTCCTTCCAAAGAATTCCCAGGGTTGATCTCCTTCAGAATGGACTGGTTGGATCTCCTTGCAGTCCAAGGGACTCTCAAGAGTCTTTCCAACACTACAGCTCAAAAAGCATCAATTCTTCAGTGCTCAGCCTTCTTCACAGTCCAATTCTCACATCCATACATGACCACAGGAAAAACCATAGCCTTGACTAGACAGACCTTAGTCGGCAAAGTAATGCCTCTGCTTTTGAATACACTATCTAGGTTGGTCATAACTTTTCTTCCAAGGAGTAAGCATCTTTTAATTTCATGGCTGCAGTCACCATCTGCAGTCATTTTGGAGCCCAGAAAAATACAGTCTGACAGTGTTTCTACTGTTTCCCCATCTATTTCCCATGAAGTGATGAGACCAGATGCCATGATCTTCGTTTCCTGAATGTTGAGTTTTAAGCCAACATTTTCACTCTCTTCTTTCACTTTCATCAAGAGGCTTTTTAGTTCCTCTTCACTTTCTGCCATAAGGCTGGTGTTATCTGCATATCTGAAGTTATTGATATTTCTCCCGGCAATCTTGATTCCAGCTTGTGTTTCTTCCAGTCCAGCGTTTCTCATGATGTACTCTGCATAGAAGTTAAATAAGCAGGAGTTTCCTGAATGTTGAGTTTTAAGCCAACATTTTCACTCTCTTCTTTCACTTTCATCAAGAGGCTTTTTAGTTCCTCTTCACTTTCTGCCATAAGGCTGGTGTTATCTGCATATCTGAAGTTATTGATATTTCTCCCGGCAATCTTGATTCCAGCTTGTGTTTCTTCCAGTCCACCGTTTCTCATGATGTACTCTGCATAGAAGTTAAATAAGCAGGATGACAATATACAGCCTTGATGTACTCTTTTTCCTATTTGGAACCAGTCTGTTGTTCCATGCCCAGTTCTAACTGTTGCTTCCTGACCTGCATACAGATTTCTCAAGAGGCAGGTCAGGTGGTCTGGTATTCCCATCTCTCTCAGACTTTTCCACGGTTTATTGTGATCCACACAGGCAAAGGCTTTGGCATAGTCAAGAAAGCAGAAATAGATGTTTTTCTGGAACTCTCTTGCTTTTTCCATGATCCAGCGGATGTTGGCAATTTGATCTCTGGTTCCTCTGCCTTTTCTAAAACCAGCTTAAACATCAGGAAGTTCACGGTTCATGTATTGCTGAAGTCTGGCTTGGACAATTTTGAGCATTACTTTACTAGCATGTGAGATGAGGGCAATTGTGTGGTAGTTGGAACATTCTTTGGCATTGCCTTTCTTTGTAATTGGAATGAAAACTGACTTTTCCAGTCCTGTGGCCACTGCTGAGTTTTCCAAATGTGCTGGCATATTGAGTGTAGCACTTTCACAGCATCATCTTTCAGGATTTGAAACAGCTCAACTGGAATTTCATCACGTCCACTAGCTTTGTTCGTAGTGATGCTTTCTAAGGCCCACTTGACTTCACATTCCAAGATGTCTGGCTCTAGGTGAGTGATCACATCATCATGATTATCTGAGTCGTGAAGATCATTTTTGTACAGTTCTTCTGTGTATTCTTGTCACCTCTTCTTAATATCTTCTGCTTCTGTAGTAAGGCCTTTATATACTGTAACCCACCTAATATTAAAAACAACACTTTAAAAGTAAGTACAAAAATATTCCACTCATTTTATTTATGGCTTCTGGAAAGTAAGAGAATTTGCCCACATTTACACAGGGAAAAGAAAATGAAGTTAAATATCCATACCTGCGTATGTAACTAGTATGTGTTTACCATCATTATCATCATTATTTAGTATGATTTGTTATTGTACAATTGTACTTTACTCATTGAATTCAATAGCATTTTAACATTTTTAAAATGTTAACTGCATTAAATAAAACCGAATTCATCATTTGCTTTGGCTTGCTTTAACATCTTTAGACACAATTTCAACAACCCTTGAGGCAGAATTTAATGAACTGCATTTGCTGCCTGAAGTGCAGGCAGTAGTCAGGGTTTTATCAGTTAATCTGCTAAGAGCTGCAACCAGTGCACGGTGTCTCTTTTTGGGAGCTCCAGATTGGCAGGGATATATTTAAGTACCTTTGGAAAACTTGCCATTTTCTGACATAATGTCAAGAAACCACCCAGTGCTTTTAGAATAAAATTCAAATTTTGCATCCTAGCTCACAAGGACCTTAACCTGATGAGTTCTAATCCATTTTTTTCCACTATCCTCCTTTTATCTGAAACACTTAAGTGTCTACTTGTTATTTTTGAGCCTGCAGTTTTCATTTTTACATTTCCGTGTTTATCTCTAAGAGGTGTTTTTTTAACTGTTCTGTGCAGTCCTCATTTACCTTCAAGAACAACATGTAAAGATGCTTGTTCTGTAAACTGTCTCCTGATCTAAGAGTGAAAATTTAACTTTTTATTTGTTTCCAAGATACATTATTAGGAGAATAATGGAGTCACTATTACACTGCAATTTATTTGTTTCCATCTTTTTCCATATATATTTCTCCCTTACTAGGCTATAGACTTCTTTGAGAGAAAATCGCCCACATATTTGATACTCATTGAGATTTAATTTGTTGAATAATATAAAATCAGAGATTTGTTCATGACCTCTCACATACAAATTTATTTTAAAATTGATTCTAAAAAAAATTTCCCCATTATTTATAAATGCCACCTCTAAATATAGGCATCTTAAGGTTTGACATACTTATGGTGATAAATTATATTTGTAATGCTTTTATTGAACAATTGCCACTTAGTGATTAAAAGAGGAGTATTTATTAGTTCAGTCTTTATGTAATTTGTCACTTACTGTATGGGAGTCTCAGTTTTTAATATATAAAAAAGGGATAATAATTGTTTATAATTCTACCTGTTTCATAGGCTTGTCTGAAAGGTTAAATGATGTGTTTAAAGAACATATTACAATATCTTTCATATAAGCACTGAAAAATAGCATGAAACTATCAGGTTGTAAGCTCTGGGAGGATAAGGATTTCTCACACTTGTATCCTCAATTCTCTATTACAGTTTCAGACAGAATCACGGCTCAATAAATGTACTCTGTTGAACAAATGAATTAATTCAAATACATTAATCTTCCCTAATATTTCTAAAAATGTCACATTTAACTTGGTTTTGAATGTAAGGTAGGAAAAGGAGAAGGAGGCAAACTGAATGTTCGATGAAAAGAATAAGATTATGGCTATAATCATTATTGACACCATCAATTATCATGATCAGGAATATCAGGTAACAGGTTAATGAGAAGATAGGGGAGATGGATAAATGAGGATATAATATAGTTATTTAGGAGCCACTATGTATAGCTTTGCATATGGTAAAGTCACAAGTTAGAGTCATTCATTGGTTATTAATGGATTGATCAAGAGTCTAAGAGGAAAATTTAAGAGTGAGCTCTGTAGAGATATATATATATATAAATATACATATATATATAAATATATATATATACACACACACATAAACAAAGTAGATTATAAAGAAGAGACAGTTTGCCTAATAAATAATGATCACAGAGTAAGCACTAAGTTTGAGATATCTGTGTGAGACAACCAAGTGAAATGTCCAACTATCAATTACACTTATTCTGGAGATTTCATATACAGATGCAAAATTAAATCATAGAAGTTCATTGACAAAAATGAACTTGTTGAGAAGGGGAATAACAACAGAAAACTAACAAAAATGTATATTTTAATGTGCTGAGGTCAAAGGGTAAAGTGTGTTTTCTCAAGAGCAGTGGGAGGAGAGATTGACCAATACAATTCTAAGCCACAGAGGAATTAGGAAGATTGTGTGTTTTTGACAGTTTTTTTCTCTTATGCATATTTTTAAATATTTTCATGGGAGTAGGTATTAAAATTATTAATATATGCCCTATTCCTTCATTGGTGCTGGTGGTTTAGTCATTATTTTATGTCTGACTCTTACAACCCTATGGACTGTAGCCTGCCAGGCTCCTTTGTCCTTGGGATTTTTCAAGCAAGAATACTGGAGTAGGTTCCCATTTCCTTATCCATTCCTTCATTAACAAAATACAAAGTCCCTGGTTAATGATTCTGAAGGTAAAAATAATTCAACATGCATTAAGATATAAGAGACACTTATAGGCACTACCCTGATTCTTTATTTAATGCTTTTGAGTTACCAGACAGAATACGGGTTTTTAACTTTCACACCAAAAAAATACGTAATAGAGAGGACTGTTATTTTCATTTTCCCCAGATTTAATGGTAAATCACAAAATAATTTATATTTTCCATTCAAATGATATTTTTGCTAACTTCTTAATCTTATTAACATATTTTGTTCAATAATGATATTAAGTTATCTTTACTCTTATACTCGGGCAACAAATAGATTTAGTTATTGAACAACTCAAATATGTAACAAAAATTTATCTTCAAATTCTATCACTGATCTATCAGGTTTAGAAGTGCATATCATTGTGAATTAATACCATTTTCAGATTATTTTGATTAGGGACTTAGTGTTGAATGACCCGCTTTCTCTTGGATCCATGCTCAGTTTTTCAGATTTTTTCTCCTGCAATCCTGACCACAGCAATATACCTGGTGCATGTTTGAAGACTGCCTAATGGCACTTGGTGGAAATGGATGAGGCTCACTTTAAATACTCATATACAGTTTTTTATGCTATCCATAACATCCTCTGTTAGGTGACAAGGTCTGATCTGAGCATCAGCATAGGGGTGCAGCTGCTTCAAAAGAGCCTTTGAATTTATTGTGCTGGTTGGGTCTGTGGATCCCAGTATTTTCTTCTCTTCATAAAGTTACTAAATTATTTTAGTCTTGTTTTACACTATTCCTTTCTAGGTCAGCCAAATTTTTAGGAGTCATTTGTCTCATCGCAGGGGTTTGCATAAATTTCTGGACCCCACTATTATATCCTTGACCATGGAACTCTGGAGCATAGCCTCAGATGATTTGTCAGTCAGTGCTATGAAATATCTGCTGGGCCAGATGCAGACTGCAGCACAGATCTAAATGCAGAACATCTCCTAGGGCTTTGCAGCTTCCCCCGGCTTTGACTTTGTCTACCCTCAGTGCTTCTTATTTATGTTCCAGGTTAAAAAACAACAACAAAACAACAACAAAAACACAACATAGTAATCCCATGTAACTTTCCATCTTAAAAGGAGAAAAAAAAATCCATCAATATAAACAACTAAAGGGAAGAATAAAAATGGATCTGTCCCTGAGGGGGAGGGCAGATATGGTGTTCTGGATGTCCTGGAAAGAGAGATTAGGAAAAATGTCAAAGGCAGTGAGCGCTGAACTGGCCTTCATTTCTGAAGTAAGTATTGAATATGAAGAGAATTTGGCAAGCAGCTGAGGGACTTAGGTTATTCCAGGAAAAATAAACAATTTCAGGCCAGACTCAGAGAGAAGCAAAGGATTGGACCTGCATGAGAAAAGAATTTAACTGGCTGAAGGGAAGTGACTGTGAAGTAGAATATAATATGGTATAGATGGAAAAAGAAAACACACTCTAAAATTTCCTTAGTGCCAGACAGAAATTTGGTAATTTTTCCATACACAGCTAGTAACAAGTGAAGGTTATTGAGTGGGGCTGGAGTCTGATCAGAATTTTGTACCAAGTGATTCTGTTTGGACATAGGAAGTGTTTAGAAGTACCGAGCCGATGGGGGTCCATTTCCTTTTACTTTGTTTACTTTTCAAGAACTAATTTGTAAGCTTGTGTTTGTAAATCATTAATCTGCCTCACACAAAACTAGTCATAGACTTGTTGTGAAATAGTTAGGACTTTGTTTTGACTACTTATTGCTTTCTCTTTTGCTCAGTCGTTGCCCACTGATTTTAAACATTAAGATCACTCTTCTCTTATTCTCATCTAATGGAAATTTCCTGTTCTATTTTTGATTCCACTGTGTTCAAAGTCCGGAGAAGGCAATGGCACCCCACTCCAGTACTCTTGCCTGGAAAATCCCATGGACGGAGGAGCCTGGTAGGCTGCGGTCCATGGGGTCGCTAAGAGTCGGACATGACTGAGCGACTTCACTTTCACTTTTCACTCTCATGCATTGGAGAAGGAAATGGCAACCCACTCCAGTGTTCTTGCCTGGAGAATCCCAGGGACGGGGGAGCTGGTGGGCTGCCGTCTATGGGGTCACACAGAGTCGGACACGACTGAAGTGACTTAACAACAGTAACAGTGTTCAAAGTCAGTGATTTCAGAAAAGACATGTATGTTAACTGTTTTCTATATTATTTTTATAAGGATGGCTTTAGAGATAACAATTTTACAGTCAGCAAGAGCAAAAAGCCTGGGCAGAGATGTCATAGCTTCTCATAAAAAAGAGGTAGCCAAGTGAGGAAACATTCCAAAGTTTAATTCTAATCGATTAATACAACATATATATATATAATGCACATGCATATTTTATTGTCTAATTTTCTAAATTAATGAAATAATTCTCTCTTTCTCTGTCACACACACACACACATATACATACACACATGAACATTGATTTAAAGGTTCATTGTCCACAATAACTGCTTGATTGAGAAAATACTGCTGAAGATAAAGTCATTTATGATAGTCTCTGTCTACTCTTAATAATTGGTAATACTAGACATTGTGATTGCACTTCTCATTTAAAATTATTACAAAGGATAGATTATTGATCAGTAAAGAATGACAGAATGCTTTATTTTCAAGTGTAATTTTCAGTTGTGAATTACATTATATCTTTTCTTTTAGAATCAGAGGAACAGTCATTAAATTTTATTAAGCTAAATAACACTCTATCAGATTCTACTAATTGCTTTCTTGATTCCTGCTTTCTTCCTTCCTTTTGATTACCCTGTTCCAAACTAACTCAATCACTTCAACTGTCAAACAATGAAATAAACAAGGGGGTGCTTTTAGCAACAACTTCATTAGTTATGAATGGTTCTATTAAATTTTTACATATTGAAAAATTAGGTTCATCAGTTTAACAGTATTGCTTAATTAATTCAATTCATGCTTGTTATAAACTACTCTGAAATATAAAGCACAGTGCTTAAACTGTTGACAAAATTAAAATGCATTATGATGGTTGTACTTTTATACTAGTTGCATTTACAAAATATATACAGTGTTTTTTTGTAATTTATATATATAAAGAAATCCATGCAGAAACAAATTATACATATATATATAAGAGTTTGTCACAAAATATGAAATAAAAGAGAACACAGCAATAGAAGATGGAATTGATATATCTATGTGAGTAAATGCATAAATATAACACTTAGCATTTCCATAAAAATATACAAAAAATGACAAAAGAGTAAAAGAAATGTAATGCCAAACATCAGGCCTGAATATGGTTGCTTTGCACTCAGTTGATCCAGTTTTACTTAGAGATCTATTTTTGAGATCTATTTTGAGATTTTTGGGAAGAGTAAAAGGAGCACATATTTGTCTTGCCTGGCACATAGATAACTAATTTTAAATAACTAATTTTAAAGATTATTTTAGTATATATAATTTATGGAAAAGGAAATATGTTATATTGCATATATACACACTTTAAATGAAGTGAATGCCTCTATATCCACCATCCAGCTTAAAAGGGAAAAAATAAACAAAAAAAATGTAATCAAGATCCATACAGTTTCCTTCTGGATCAAATGAGTCTTATCAGTGTGAATAAGCACTATTCTGACTTTTGTGTTTAACATTCATTGTTTCTCATTTGTATTATAAAATTACATATATATTCTGTGTTATAAATCTATGTCAATATGGAATTATGTTTGTATTATATCTCATATGTGTTCTCTTATATAAATAACAATATAATTTTTGAGTTATCATGAATAATCTTCTATAACTCATTTTCCATTGAAATTTTCTGTTTCCGAATTCTTTCATGTTTATTTCTCTGGGGGCAGTTTTTAAATTCAATTATTGGGTAGAAATTTATTGTGTGAATTTACCATAATATATTTATCCATTCTTCTGTTTATGCATATTTGGATTATTTTTAAATGTTCCCCTCTGTATATGCTGTTATATGGATAATTTTGTACATATCTTCTGTTATGCATTTGAAGAAATTTATGATATGTAGCAGAACTCAGCAGTTCGCTGATCTCTCAATATATATATATATAGGAACTCCTGAGCCATAGGGTACACAATCATTTGTTGTTGTTTTATCAAGTATCACCAAGGTCTCCGTGAACCAATGTACAACATAATTTACAATCTATCCAGCATCATATTCTAAATTGATTATTATTCCTTTAATTTCTGACCAGAATGTAGAAAAAGATCTTACTTTTGGTTGATTTTGTGTATCCCTAAGTACAGAATATGTTGCACTTCTTTTCATTGGTTTATTTATACTAACATTGCATTTCTTAGAAGTGTATCTATTTTTCAACTATTTTTCCTATGAAGTATTTTTTCTTTCTTATTGATTATAAGAGTTATTTATTTATTATAGGATCACGTACTAGCTGTTTCCAAAATATATTTCTTTTTTCCTCCTGGATCAATTCTTAGGCTCTCTTGCAACCAAATATTAATATATTATACTGCTGAGTTCTACTCATTGGAATGTGAATGGAAAAGACAAGTGTCACACAGGACAGATAGCTACCATCTTTTGATGTATACTCACTGTGAGTGCTTTCCACATCTGAAAGCAGACATTACTATGCCAACAACGGTCCACATAGTTGAGGCTGTGGTCTTCCCAGTGGTCATATGTGGTTGTGAGAGCTGGTACGTAAAGAAGGAAGAAGGGCAAAGAATTGATCCCTCCTTTGTAGCAGGGACCTGAACACAACCCTGGAGCACTGAAGATTCTGCCCTGAATAATTCTGTGAAACAAATTTCCTCGATCCATGCACCTATCCTATCGACTCATGCACACCAGGCCTCTCTGCCCCTCATCACCTCCCAGAATTTGCACAAGTTCATGTTCAGTGCATTGGTGATGCCTTCCAGCCATCTCATCTTTTTATGCCCTCTTTTCCTTCTGCCCATGATCTATCCCAGAATCAGAGACTTTTCCAATGAGTCATCCGTTCGTATCAGATGACAAAAATACTAGAGTTTCACCTTCATCATCACTATTTCCATTGAGTATTCAGGGTTGATCTCCCTTAAGACTGAATTGTTTTATCTCCATGCTGTTTAAGGGACTTTCAGGGTGCTCTCCAGCACCACAGTCTGCAGGCATCAATTCTTTGGCTTTCTTCCTTCTTTATGTACCAGCTCTCATAACCACATATGACCACTGGGAAGACCACAGCCTCGACTAAATGGACATTTGTTGGCATAGTGATGTCTGCTTTTCAACACACTGCCTAGGGCTGTCACCACTTTCCTTTCAAGGAACAATTGTCTTCTGATTTCATGACTGCAGTCACTGTCCGCACGATTTTGGAGCCCAGAAGGAGGAAAGCTGTTGCTACTTCTACCTTTTCCCCTTCTATTTGCAAGCAGTAATGGGGCCAGATGTCATTCAGTTCAGTACAGTTCAGTTGCTATGTCATGTCTGACTCTTTGCAACCCCATGGACTACATCAAACCAGGTTTCCCTGCTCATCATCAACTCCTGGAGCTTGTTCAAACTCATGTCCATCTAGTCAGTGATGCCATCCAATCAGCTCATCATCTGTGCTCCCCTTCTCCTCCTGCCTTCCATCTTTCCTATATCAGGGTCTTTTCCAATGTGTTGGTCCCTCACATCAAGTAGCCAAAGTATTGGAGTTTCAACTTCAGCATCAGTCCTTCTGATGAATATTCAGGACTGATCTCCTTTAGGATGGACTGATTGAATCACCGTGCAGTCCAAGGGACTCTCAAGAGTTTTCTCCAACACAAAAGTTCAAAAGCATCAATTCTTCAGTGCTCATCTTTGTTTATAGTCCAACTCTCACATCCAAACATGACTACTGGAAAAACCATAACTTTGACTATATAGACCTTTGTTGACAAAGTAATGTCTCTGCTTCTTAACATACTGTCTAGATTGGTCATAGCTTTTCTTCCAAGGAGCACATACTTTTTAATTTCATGGCAGCAGTCATCATCTGCAATGATTTTGGAGCCCCTAAATAAAGTCTCTCACTGTTTCCATTGTCTCCCCCTCTATTTGCAATGAAGTGATGAGACCAGATGCCATGATCTTAGTTTTCTGAGTGTTGAGTTTTAAGCCAACTTTTTCACCTCCTCTTTCACTTTCATCGAGAGGCTCTTTAGTTCTTTGCTTTCTGTCATAAGGGTGGTATCTTCTGCATATCTGAGGTAATTGATATTTTTCCTGGCAATCTTGATTCCAGCTTGTGCTTCATCCAGTCCTGCATTTCTCATTATGTACTCTGCATATAAGTTAAATAAGCAGAGTGACTATCTACAGCCTTGACATACTCCTTTCCTGATTTGGAACCAGTCGGTTGTTCCATGCCCAGTTTGAAATGTTGCTTCCTGAACTGCATACAGAGTTCTCAAAAGGCAGGTCAGCTGATCTAGTATTCCCATCTCTTTAAGAATTTTCCACAGTTTGTTGTGGTCCACACAGTCAAATGCTTTGGCATTGTCAATAAAACAGAAGTAGATGTTTTACTGGAACTCTCTTGCTTTTTCAATGATCCAGTGTATGTTGGCAATTTGATCTCTGGTTCCTCTCCATTTTCTAAATCCAGCTTGAACATCTGGAAGTTTACGGTTCATGTATTGTTGAAGCCTGGCTTGGAGAATTTTGAAAATTACTTTGCTAGTGTGTGAGATGAGTGCAATTCTGCGGTAGTTTGAGCATTCTTTGGCATTGCCTTTCTTTGGCAACCCACTCCAGAACCCTTGCCTGGAGAATCCCGTGGACAGAAGAGCCTGGTAGGCTACAGTCCATGGGGTCACAAAGAGCCAGACACAACTGAGAAACTTCACTTCACTTCTTTGGGATTGGAAGGAAAACTGACCTTTTCCAGTCCCATGGCCACTGCTGAGTTTTCCAAATTTGCTGGCATATTGAGTGCAGCACTTTCGCAGCAGCATCTTTTAGGATTTGAAATAGCTCAACTGGAATCCTATTGCCTCCAGTAGTTTTGTTCATAGTGATGCTCCCTAAAGCCCGCTTGACTTCTCATTCCAGAATGTCTGGTTCTAAGTGAGTGATCATACCATCATGATTATCTGGGTCATGAAGATCTTTTGTGTTTAGTTCTTCTGTGTCTTTTTGCCACCTCTTCTTAAATATCTTCTGCTTCTGTTAGGTCCATACCATTTCTGTCCTTCATTATGCCCATCTTTGCATGAAATGTTCCCTTGGTATCTCTAATTTTCTTGAAGGGAACTGTAGTCTTTCACTTTCTACTGTTTTCATCTATTTCTTTGCATTGTTCATTGAGGAAGGCTTTCTTAACTTATCTGAGTTAAATTATCCCATTCTAATACATTTTAGTTCACTGATTCTTAAAATGCTCATGTCCACTCTTACCATTTCCTGCCTGACTTCTTCCAATTTTCCTTGATTCATGGACCTAACATTCCAGGTTCCTATGCAATATTGCTCTTTCAGCATCAAACTTTACTTCCACTACCAGTGACATTCACAATTGGATGACATTTTTGCTTTGGTTCTGTCTCTCCATTCTTTCTGAGTTATTTCTCCACTTTTCTCCAGTAGCATATTAGGCACCTACTGACCTGGGAAACTCATCTTTCAGTGTCATATCTTTTGCCTGTTCACATGGTTCTCAAGGCAAGAATACTGAAGTGGTTTGCCATTCCCTTCGCCATTGCACCATGTTTTGTCAGAACTCTCCACTAAGACCCAGCCATATTGGGTAGCCCTACATTGCATGGCTCATAGTTTCACTGAATTAGACAAGGCTGTGGTCCATGTGATCTGTTTGATTAGTTTTCTGTAATTGTGGTTTCATTCTGGCTGCTCTTGAGGGATAAGGATAAGAGGCTTATGGAATCTAATTGATGGGAGAGACTGCGGGGGAAACTGGGTCTTGTTCTGATGGGCAGGGCAATGCTCAGTAAATCTTTAATACAATTTTTTGCTGATGGGTGCGCCTGTGTTCCCTCCCTGTTATTTGACCTGAAACCAAACCATGGTGGAGGTAATGAAGTTAATGGCTAACTCCTTCAAAATATGCAGTACAGGCACTGCCACATTCAGTGCCCCCAACCCTGCAGCAGACCACCACTCACCCATGCTTTTGCCAGAGACTCCTGGACACTCACAGGCAAGTCTTGGTCAGTCTCTTGTAGTGTCACTGCTCCTTTCTCCTGGGTCCTGGTGTGTACAAGGTTTTGTTTGTGCCCTCCAAGAGTCTGTTTCCCAGTCCTCTGTAAGTTCTGGAAGCCCTCTGGTGGGGTTAATGACGACCTCCTCCAAGAAGGCTTATGCCATACCTAGGTCTACTGCACCCAAAGCCCCTGCAGCAGGCCACTGCTGACCCTTGCCTTCAGAGGAGACTCTCCAACACTAAAAGGCAAGTCTGGCTCAGTCTCTGTGGGGTCTCCTGGTGCACACAAGGTTTTGTTTCAGCCCTCCCAGCATCTCTGGTGGGTATCAGGTTTGATTTCAAGTGCAATTTCACCCCCTCCTACCGTCTCACTGGGGCTTCTCCCCTGCCCTTGGACGTGGGATATATTTTTTTTGGTGGGATCCAACATTCTCCTGTCACTGGTCATTCAGCAGGGAGTCGTGATCTTGGATGCCATTATGTTAGTTTTTTTTTTTTCTTTTTCCTTTTTTTTTTTTTTTAATATTTAGTCTTAAGCTGGCTCTTTCTTTCTCCTCCTTCATCTTCACCAGAGGTTCTTTAGCTCATAGTGCATGCCCCCTCCCCCTAAACACACACACACACATTGCTAACACACATTGGTCAAAGCCAAGACCATTCTGCTTGTAGTGAGAATTTTTCCAATGTATTTTCTGAATGTTCATCTGTTTTTACTGCCTAATACTCTTTCTCCTGGTTGGTGTATGGTAGAATATAATAATCTGTTTATTAATTTCACATATATTCAGCCAAGTGTTGTTTTCTTTGATTAAACAAAACCTAATTTTAACATAGATTCATTATGTCTTCCATTAAAGCATATATTTTTTTTTGGCTTTTAAAAGCATTGACTTGTTAAGGTAATAAATGTATGCCTCATATTTCCTTCCAAAAAGGTTAATACTTTTTCCTATAAGAGCCTTTTAAATATTAAGTAAAGATGATAAATAATTGTTTTCATATAGATAATTTATTAGAACTCAAGTTTCCAGCCAAGAAATTTGTTCCTCAATGATATCCCTTTAAAATATATCAAATTTTACTACATGTGTAGGTCAGTTTCTAGGTCTCTCTCTAGCATTGCTATCATTATGTCTTTTTCTTTTTTTAATAAAGTTTTTTTAAATTTTATTATTGAAGTATAATTGCTTTACAATCTGATGTTAATTTCTGATGTACAACAAAGTAAATCCATCATGGTGGTAAATTAGTTGCTAAGTCATGTCCAACTTTTGTGACTGCATGGACAGTAGCCTGCCAGGCTCCTCTGTCCTCAGGATCTCCAGACAAGAATAGTGCAGTGGGTTGCCATTCCCTTCTCCAGGAAATCTTCCCAACCCAGGAATAGAACCTGGGTCTCCTGCATTGCAGATAGATTCTTACCAACTGATCTTCGAGGAAAGCCCGAATCAGCCATATATATGCATATACTCCTCCCTCTTGAGCCTCCTCCCACTCCTCCATCCCACCCCTCTAGGTCATCAAAAAGCACCGAGTTGAGCTCCCTGTGCTCTATGGTAGCTATCTGTGTTACACATGGTGGTGTATATATGCCAAAGCTACTCTCTCAGTTCATCCCACCTTCCCCTTCCCCGCTTTGTCCACATGTCCATTCTCCATGATTGCATCTCTTTTCCTATTCTGCAAATAGGTTCAACTGTACCATTTTTCTAGATTCCATATATATACATTAATATGTAATATTTGTTTATCTCTTTCTGACTGACTTCAATCTGTCAGTGGTCCTTTCAAGTCACTGCAAAAACCCAACTTTGTTTCTTTTTATGCCTGTGAGTAATATTTCCTTTTATGTATATACCACATTTTCTTTATCCAGTCCTCTGTTGATGGACATTTATGTTGCTTCTATGTCCTGGCTATGGTAAATAATGCTGCATTGAACACTGAGGTACATGTGTCTTTTAGAACTATGGTTTTCTCAGGGTATATACCCAGCAACGAGACTGTTGGGTCATATGGTAGTTCTATTTTTAGCTTTTTATCGAACTTCCATACTGTTCTACATACAATTTACATTCCTGCCAACAGTGCAAGAGGGTTCCCTTTTCTCTATATCCTCTATAGCATTTATTGTTTATATATATATTTTTGATGATGGCTATTCTGACAGTTGTGAGGTGATATCTCAATGTAGTTTTAACTTGTGTTTCTCTTATAATTAGTGATGCTGAGCATCTTTTCATATGTTTATTAGCCATCTGTGTGTCTTCTTTAGAGAAACGTCTCTTTAGGTCTTCTGCCCATCTTTTACTTTTATAATTATTTTTTTCTATTGAGCTGCATAAGCTATTTATATATTTTAGATACTGTTCCTTTGTCATTGGCAAATATTTTCTCCCATTCTTAGGGTTTTCATTTCATCTCATTTATGGTCTCCTTTGCTATGCAAAAGGTTTTAAGTTTAATTAGGTCCCTATAGAAGTTTATCCAAATAGAGAATTTCTCTGCATCTTATAAGGAATACATAGGGATTTTCATGGACAGAGCCATCATTTCTTCAGAGAACATGGCTTTGCACATTTTAAATCCTCTTGGTGAGTGGTT
>SJXQ01002230.1:55399-80895 GCA_006408695.1 Aepyceros melampus | reverse complement strand
AGACATTACTTTGCTAACAAAGGTCTGTTTAGTCAAGGCTATGGTTTTTCCTGTGGTCATGTATGGATGTGAGAGTTGGACTGTGAAGAAAGCTGAGTGCCGAAGAATTGATGCTTTTGAACTGTGGTGTTGGAGAAGACTCTTGAGAGTCCCTTGGACTGCAAGGAGATCCAACCAGTCCCTCCTAAAGGAGATCAGCCCTGGGTGTTCTTTGGAAGGAATGATGCTAAAGCTGAAACTCCAGGACTTTGGCCACCTCATGTGAATAGTTGACTCATTGGAAAATAGTCTAATGCTGGGAGGGATTGGGAGCAGGAGGAGAAGGGGAGGACAAAGGATGAGAATGCTGGATGGCATCACCGACTCGATGGACGTGAGTCTGAGTGAACTCTGGGGGTTGGTGATGGACAGGGAGGCCTGGTGTGCTGCAATTCATGGGGTCGCAAAGAGTCGGACATGACTGAGTGACTGAACTGAACTGAACTGAAGGTGATCACAGGGATTAGATATGATAATGTGTGTTAAACCTAGCACAAAATCTGACAAATAATAAACAATTAAATATAAAAACCATCGCTATCATTATCATATCATTAGTGTAAAATGAGACTGTATGAATAGCATAATTATAGATGCAGGAGACATGCACACTCCCATCCCCCTTGTCTTCCCTTATTTCCAAGAATCCTCTGTCCTGAGAGCTTTCTTAACACCCAAGATCAAAACTGTCAGAGCCTCAGTCTCAGTTGAGGAAAGAAGGACAAACAGAAAAGGAACTCTTCATATGTCTGGTTCCAATTCCTTTCTTATTTCTTACTATTTCTCAGAAACTCTGTATTAGCAAAATAAGTTAGGGTAAATCTAATTTTTTTCTTTCTTTACTTAAACCACTCAATGCCTAATAAAATATTCCTCAGTTTTCCAGAGGTAAAATATAAATTTCCTCTGCCAGGGTGAACAAATGGAAATAAATTACCAGATTTTTAATTGACATATAGTTGATTTACAATATTATATTAGTTTCAGATGTGATTTGATACTTTTAGAGATTATACTCCATTTAAAGTTGTTATAGAATAATGACTATATTTCCCTGGCTGTACAATATACCCTTGCTGCTTATTTATTCTACATAGTAGTTTGTATCTCTTAATTCCGATCTTTGTATCTCTTACTCTGATCTCCTCCATTCCCATTTCCCTCTTCCTACTGGTAACCACTTGTTTGCTCTCTACATCTGTAAATGAGTTTGTGTTTTGTTATATATATTCATTTGCTTTATTTTTTAGATTCCAAATATAAGTGAAAGCATAAAGTATTTACTGTTTTCTGTCCGACCTATTTCACTGAACATAATACCCTCTAGGTTCATCCACGTTGTTGCAAATGGCAGAAGTTCATCTTTTATGATGGTGAAGTAACACTCTAACAGAGTTTACCAAGAGAACACACTGGTCATAGAAAACACCCTCTTCCAACAACACAAGAGATGACTATACACATCAATATCACCAGATGGTCAATACCAAAATTAGATTTACTATATTCTTTGCAGTTGAGAGGCTCTAGACAGTCAGCAAAAACAAGAGTGGAAGCTAACTGTGGTTCAGGTGCTTTTGCAAAATTAACAATCAAACTGAAGAAAGTAGGGGAAAAGACTAGATCATTCAGGTATGATCTAAATCAAATATTTTATGATTATACAGTTTAGGTGACCAATAGATTCAAAGGATTAGATCGGATAGACAGAGTGTCTGAAGATCAATGGACAGAAGTTTGTAACACTACACAGGAAGTGATGACCAAAACCATCCCTAAGAAAAAGAATGCAAGAAGGCAAAGTAGTTGTCTGAGGAGGCCTTACAAATAGCTGAGAATAGAATAGAAGTGAAAGGCAAAGGAGAAAGAGAAAGATATACCCATCTGAATGCAGAGTTCCAAAGAATAGCAAGGAGAGATAAGAAAGCCTTCCTCAGTGATCAGTGCAAAGAAATAGAGGAAAACAACAATAGAACGGGAAACACTAGAGATCTCCTCAAGAAAATTGGAGATACCAAGAGAACATTGCATGCAAAGATGGGCACGATAAAGTACGTAAACTACAAGGATCTGACAGAGGCAGAAGAGATTAAGAAGAGGTGGCAAGAAGACAGAAGAACTGTACAAAAAAAGAAATTAATGACCCAGATAACCACAATGATGTGGTCACTCTCCTAGAACCAGACATCCTGGAATGTGAAGTCAAGTGAGCTTTAGGGAGCATTACAATGAACAAATAAAGTGGAGATGATGGAATTCCAACTGAACTATTTCAAATCCTAAAAGATGATGCTGTTAAAGTGCTGCACTCAATATACCAGCAAATTTGGAAAACTGCGCAGTAGCCACAGGAAAAAAGTTCAATTTTATTTCCAATCCCAAAGAAGGGCAATGCCAAAAACTGTTCAACCTACTGACAATTGCTCTCATTTCACATGCTAGCTAGGTAGTGCTCAAAATCCTTTAAGCTAAGCTTCAACAATATATGAACCAAGAAATTCCAGATGTACAAGCTGGATTTAGAAAAGGCAGAGGAATCAGAAATCAAATTGCCAATATCCAATGGATCATAGAAAAAGAAAGACAATTCCAAAACAAACAAACAAAAAATCTACTTCTGCTTCATAGACTATGCTAAAACCTTTGACTGTGGATCACAATAAACTGTGGAAAATTCTTAAAGATATAAGAATATCAGACCACCTTACCTGTCTCCTGAGAAATCTGTATTCAGGTCAAGAAGCAACAGTTAGAACCAGACATGGAGTAACTGATTGGTTGAAAATTTGGAAAGGAATATGACAAGGCTGTATATTTTTCCCCTGCTAATTTAACTTATGTGCAGAGTACATCATGTGAAATGCCTGGCTGGATGAAGCACAAGTTGGAATCAAGACTGCCAGGAGAAATATCAGCAACCTCAGATATGCAAATGACACCACTCTTATGGCAGAAAGCAAAGAACTAAAGAGCTTCTTGATGAGAGTGAAAGAGGAGAGAAAAAGCTGGCTTAAAACTCAACATTCAAAAAACTAAGATCATGGCATCTAGTCCCATGACTTTATGGCAAATAGGTGGGGAAAAAGTGGAAAAAGTGACAGATTTTATTTTCTCAGGCTCCGAAATTACTGCAGATGGTGGCCGCAGCCATGAAATCAAAAGAGGCTTGTTCCTTGGAAGGAAAACTATGACAAACCAAGACATTATATAAAAAATCAGAGATATCAGAGATATCACTTTGCCTACATAGGTCCATACAGTCAAAGCTTTGGCTTTTCTAATAGTTATGTAAGGATGTGGGAGTTGGACCATAAAGAGGACTGAGCACTAAGGCTTTGGAACTGTGGTGTTGGAGAAGACTCTTGAGAGAGTCCCTTGGACAGACAGCAAGGAGATCAAACCAGTCAACCCTACAAGAAACCAGCACTGAATATTCATGGAAGGGCTGATGCTGAAGCTGAAGCTCCAGTACTTGCCCACCTGATGTGAAGAGCCAACTCATTGAAAAAGGCTCTGGTGTTGGGAAAGACAGAGCAAGAGAAGCAGGCAAGAGAGGATGAGCTGGTTGGATGGCATCACTGACTCAATGGACATGAGTTTGAGCAAACTCAGAGGCATAATGAATGACAAGGAAGCCTGGCATGTTGCAGTTAATGGGGTCACAAAGATTTGGACATGACTTAGCAACTGAACAAGAGCAACAACAACATTCTATTGTTTCTATGATTCTTCCACATCCTCTTTCTCATTTGTTGATGAGTACTCAGGTTGCTTCTAAACATGGGCTATTGTAATGCTGCTGTGAACACCGGAGTGCATGTAATATTTTCAAATTAGGGTTTTCATTTTCTTCAGATATATACCCAGCAGTGGAATTTCTGTGTCATTGCTGTAGTTCTTTTAATTTTTGAGGAGCCTTGTAATGTTTTGTGTCTGCCCCACATAGTGGCTGCACCAATTCACAATACCATCAGTGTACTAGGGTTTCCTTTTCTCCACATTCTAGCCAACATTGCTATATGTAGACTTTCTGATGTTAGTCATCATTTTGACATTGTAGCTTTGATTTTACATTTCTCTGATGATTGTTGTTGTTCAGTCACTCAGTCATGTCTGACTCTTTGCCAAAGTTTTATTTATCATTCTTAAGTGGAAGTAACTGAAAGTCATCTTCAGGAGTGAAAGGCTTCAGAAAACATTTAATACGTATACTCTTACTTTAAATATTGCTCACAGAATGCTGCAACATATTCAGGAATGGGGAAGCGATAATATTTTCTTCAAATACCAGTGGACAATGAAATGAAAAAATCCACAATTTAGACTAGAAAGTTAATGCATATGAGGCATAACACGAATGTCAACAGTATGTCTAAAAATAGAAAACTATTGAAGTATTATTAAAAAAATAGCAATCTTTATTTTAAATCTTAAACATTATCAGTTAAAATGAGAAAGAAAAGTCTAGAGAGGAAAGAAAAGTATATCAAATGTGTAATCTTTCAGAGAGGAAAGTAAGAGCTCTTATTTTGGTTTTCATACTTTTTTGAGATAAAATTTACATAAGTTGAAATTATCCATATTAAAGCAACAATTTAGTGGCATTTAGTACATTCACAGTATTGTGCAGCCACCTCCTAGTTCCAAAGTATCTTCAGCATCTCAAAAGGGGAATGGGAGCAATTGATTAATGGCTATAAAGTTTCCTATGTGTATAGAGTTGCCTATTCTGGATATTTCACATAAAAGGAATAATATCACACTTTAACTTTTGAAGTTTGTTTTGAAATTTGAAATATAAAAGATGCACCTAAAACAATATGATTTATAAATTAACAATGGAAAGATGGGCCAAAATGTTCTAGGCAGAGAAATTCTGTTTTGTTCTCTTAAGCTACCAAATTTCCTATGGAACATTTGCTAGACTACCAGGAAACCATCATCTATTAAGTAGTTTTATTTGGGGAAACTTTAAAATAATAGGAAGAATTAAAATTAGCCTCTCAATTCTATGTCTACCTGATGTCCAAAAACCTGGACAGACTAAAAAAAATCTGATAATTACTTCATGGAAAATTATGGCACCACTCAAGTCAAGTTTATGCAAAAGAACAGAATCAGATATGACTAAAAGAACTTCTTGGTTTTGGATGTCTGGTTAGGAAAACTGCCTTACAAGGGATATCAAAAGTATCCAGGTTCCTGTCTCTTTCATATGCTAAACAAATAGGCTCAGATATCTTCCCTTCTCTTTGAGTGTTTATAGTGTTTCTGTGGTCTAATGTAGACAATCACAATAATTTGTATGCATAGAAAAAGTTTTATTCATGAAATTTCAAGTACTTTAGCAGAACAAGCAATCCCAGGTCCCCAAAGTCCCAATTACATTGGAGGTTTGCAGTTTTCCAGGGGCGCTGTGCCTATTCAAATACCATTCTGCCTCCATCCTTTTTTTTTTTTTTCTCTCTCTCTCTCACATTAGAAATATGCTATAGGACCATGGACCACATATTTGCTTCTAAGAAGTCTTTTTCTACAAAGGAAATGTCCACAGGGGGTCACCTCTTGTTTGAAGCCTTTCCCTATCCTTCCTCCCTCCCCTGCCCCCACATGACTCAGCACTGGCAACAGAATTAATTGTTTTTGCATTTCAGTCTCCATTTTGGGCTTCCTTGGTGGCTCAGACAGTAAATAATCTGCCTGCAGTGCAGGAGGCCAGGTTCACTGCTTAAACCTCTACCATGGTTTAATAAAGTCTATGAGCTTCATGATTTAAGAAGTCCTAGATGTGAATTCTAGCTCCTTCCACTAACTAGTTGTGTACATTTGGGTCTCAGTGTGTTCATCTCTAAATTGGACACAACCACCATAATGATCAGAATGAATTTTTATGCTAATCAGAGCAGATAAGCTGCAAACAGCAGCCTCCTAGGTAAGTGTGTGTAGCCTGTTGCCTGTACAGGGTGCCGTACGGGACCTTGGAAACAGTCCTTTATAGTGAACATTCATGATTGGCATGCCGTCCTCAGTCTAGGCTCCAGACAGGTATTCAAGGTACCTTTGGAGAGTCCCAGGGCACAGTGGCCAGGGTCTACATTGGCCAAGTCATTATGTCCATTTGCACCAAACTGCAGAACAAGGAGCATGTGATTGAGGCCCTCTTCAAGGCCAAGTTCCCTGGTCACTAGAAGATGCACACCTCCAAGAAGTGGAGATTTACTAAGTTTAAGGTGGATGAGTTTGAAAACATGGTTGCAGAAAACTGATTCACCCCAGGTGGCTGTGGGGTCAAATACATCCTTAACTGTGGCCCCTGAACAAATAGTGGGCCCTGAACTCATAAGGGCCTTACCCTCATTACTCACATCCACCAATAAATCCTACTTTCCTGTCAAAAACAAAAAAATAAACAGTGCAGATAAAGAACTTAAGACAAACCTGTTAGGGGAAGCACACAGATTGAAACTGCCCACCCTGGCCAGGCACCATAGTAACCATTTGGATAGTGGTTTTATGACAGGAGATCCTGAGAAGGAATACAGAACTAATAAGCCACCACCAACCAGAAGAGTTCTGGAAAGGTCAAAAGGAGACACTGCGTGTCCGTCCACTTCCCAGAACCCTTCTAGGTAGCGTCCATCTTGGCTGAGAGATGCATGCGCCACCAGGAAAGACTCTGAATTAGACTGATTGGCCAAAGACCACCCAGAAACTAATCCCATCACCATAAAACCGGAGACTGCAAGCCATGGGTCAGAGCACTTCTCCTGGGTTCTCTTACCCTACTGCTCTCCACCCGGGTGCCCTTTCCCAATAAAATCTCTTGCTTTGTCAGCACATGTGTCTCCTCAAACAATTCATTTCTGAGTGTTAGACAAGAGCCCAGTTTTTGGGCCCTAGAGAGGGTCCCCCTTCCTGCAACAAACCTGGTGCATGGAAGTGCTCAGTCACAGGGAGCAATGAATAGCAGTGATCCTAGTAGTCATCCTGGTTTCAGCATCACTGCATAATAACTTGGGCCATATCAATAGATTTTTTACATATACTTGCTCACACCTCTTTCATACTAGTTTGTCTAATCCCAGAATGACAGGCCCCTGGCTTGTTTGACCTTGTTTTCCCAGTACCAAGCACAGGAGCTTCATAAAAGTTGATTGAATTTGTGAATGAATTACTTTTGCCCATGATTAACATTTTCAGTCTTTTTTTTTTTTTAACTTTCTAGACAACTTATAATCCTCAAACTGTCAACAAATGGCAGTTAAGACTTATTTCCAACTGTCCTTCCCTTGTAAGCTATTTATCCAATCAGTAACACTGACAGATTTGAAATTCCCCTCTGGCTAAAAAGATAAGCCAAATACGCTTACAGGGAGGAGAAAAGAAGTGCTTGGAAGGAGAGCCTTACTTGTGGTTAAGTAAACTCACCCATTCCTTAGGAGTGAGAAGGGTTTGTTTAATATTGTTTCTTATCTGACTTGCAAAACTTCAAATTCAGTTAATTTCAAAATTTTATTTGTGCCTATGATAATATCTCATGGAATCTCAAGGTGACGGGGAGAAGACCCTTAATAGGCTTGATGGAATGTATGAATTTTGTCTGTTACACCAACGCATGCTTAAAGGAAGCTTCCATTTGTCAAAGACCCCACTGCTCCCCTAGAAAGCCTGTATATTAACAACTATAACAAATGTAAGCTATATGATTGCCAGCTGTTTACTAAGTGACAGGCACTTTCTAAATGCTGTTGTTCATAATTCTCAGACTAGTTTTGAGAAGCAGACATCAGAGAATCAATAACACTTGTAGTTGCAGATGAGAAAATATTTGACTTAGTTTAAGCAATAATTCCAATCCCAAAGAAAGGCAATGCCAAAGAACGCTCAAACTACCGCACAATTACACTATCTCACATGCTAGTAAAGTAATGCTCAAAATTCTCCAAGCCAGACTTCAGCAATATGTGAACCGTGAACTTCTTGATGTTCAAGCTGGTTTTAGAAAAAGCAAAAGAACCAGAGATCAAATTGCCAACATCTGCTGGATCATCGAAAAAGCAAAACTTCCAGAAAAACATCTATTTCTGCGTTATCGACTATGCCAAAGCCTTTGTGTGGATCAAAATAAACTGTGGAAAATTCTGAGAGAGATGGGAATACCAGACCACCTGACCTGCCTCTTGAGAAATCTGTATGCAGGTCAGGAAGTAACAGTTAGAACTGGACATGGAACAACAGACTGGTTCCAAATAGGAAAAGGAGTACATCAAGGCTGTATATTGTCACCCTGCTTATTTAACTTCTATGCAGAGTACATCATGAGAAACACTGGGCTGGAAGAAGCACAAGCTGGAATAAAGATTGCCAGGAAAAATATCAATAATCTCAGATATGCAGATGACACCACCCTTATGGCAGAAAGTGAGGAGGAGCTAAAAAGCCTCTTGTTGAAAGTGAAAGAGGAGAGTGAAAAAGTTGGCTTAAAGCTCAACATTCAGAAAACGAAGATCATGGCATCTGGCCCCATCACTTCATGGGAAATAGATGGGGAAACAGTAGAAACAGTGTCAGACTTTGTTTTTTTGGGCTCCAAAATCACTGCAGATGGTGACTGCAGCCATGAAATTAAAAGGCGCTTACTCCTTGGAAGAAAAGTTATGACCAACCTAGATAGTATATTCAAAAGCAGAGACATTACTTTGCCAACTAAGGTCTGTCTAGTCAAGGCTATGATTTTTCCTGTGGTCATGTATGGATGTGAGAGTTGGACTGTGAAGAAGGCTGAGCGCCGAAGAATTGATGCTTTTGAACTGTGGTGTTGGAGAAGACTCTTGAGAGTCCCTTGGACTGCAAGGAGATCCAACCAGTCCATTCTGAAAGAGATCAGCCCTGGGATTTCTTTGGAAGGAATGATGCTAAAGCTGAAATTCCAGTATTTTGGCCACCTCATGTGAAGAGCTGACTCATTGGAAAAGACTCTGATGCTGGGAGGGATTGGGGGCAGGAGGAGAAGGGAATGACAGAGGATGAGATGGCCGGATGGCATCACTGACTCGATGGACATGAGTCTGAGTGAACTCTGGGAGTTGGTGATGGACTAGGAGGCCTGGCGTGCTGAGATTCATGGGGTCGCATAGAATCAGACATGACTGAGTGACTGAACTGAACTGAACTGAACTGAAGCATTAATTAATTGATTCCCTGGTGGCTCAGATGGTAAAGCGTCTGCCCGCAATGTGGGACCCTTGTTTGATCCCTGGGATGGGAAGATCCCCTGGAGAAGGAAATGACAACCCACTCCAGTACTCTTGCAGAAAATTCCATGGATGGAGGAGCCTCGTGGGCTACAGTCCATGGAGTCACAAAGAGTCAGACATGACTGAGCAACTTCACTTTACTTGTGGTTGGCACACAGTCACTTTAAGCATTAATTATCCCATACAACAACAATTATGAAGATGGATGGCCAAAGACTCATTCAGCAATTCCAAAATGTGACCAAGAGTCCTTCAAGCTCTTTCCAGCCATTCCTCCCATCATTTTCAGCACATTGGTTTCATCCTTGTGACCGGATTCAAGATGGCTGCCAGTTCTCCAGGCATCATGCCCACCAGTGGCCACCCAAGTGGGAAACAAGGAACAAATTCCTGTTTCCTCTTGAGGCTCTGACTTAAGAATTTCCTTACCCCTTCTTTAGGTAGAAGTTTACATTATTTTGCTCATCCTAAAAGCACTCACTGTGAAGTATGGGGTTTTCATTGCTGTCTTCTATCAGAATTTGTCTACTGGGACTGCATCTTCCCTGAGTTTGAGAGATCTCTGCCAGTTATCTGAACCCAAAATCTAGGTTCCATTGACACCAATCCCAAATGGAACAGAAGAGTGGCGAGTTCTGCCAAAATGTGGTCCACTGGAGGAGGGAATGACAAACCACTCCAGTAATCTTGCTGTGAAAACCCCATGAATTGTATAAAAAGGCAGTCTTCAACACCACCACCACCAAATTATGAACATTTGAGGCTTGCAAAGAAAAAATAAAAAAGGAAAATCCTTAGGACCAGGGCATTTCTGAAAAAGCAAATAAGAAGAGTAAAGAGAAATAGTATTCTTTATTTAATACCTACTATATCCTCCAGTGTTCTTGCCTGGAGATTCCCAGGGCAAGAATCCCATGCAACTTAGCAGCAGCAGCAGCAGCAGCGGCATAAGCCAGGAATTGTTATTTACTTTGTCTCAATAAGATTTAGAGCAACTGATTTTTCAGAGAAGGGTCCAGATAGATTAGGTAATTAGCCCAAGATCACACAGTATTTCAATGTGATACAGTAATTTGAAACCAGGTATTCTAATTCCACAGCCCATGACCTTTGCACATAACTGCCCTGATCTTTTGTATAAACATACAAAATGAGATGTCTGGAATAAAAATGTATACCAGGAGGTAGAAAGTCTGAAATCAAGCAAAGGTTTGCTGGGGAAGGAAAGTAGGGAGTAGATGCCTGCCCAAGAAGCCCTTCGTTCCTCTAATTGCCTGGGCTTATGTTTTCAGATTGCATCAGTTGTCTTACTGCCCACTGATTGGTCCCTCAGAATCATCTCTGCTTCTGACAGTTTCCCATAAATCTGTCCAGATCCAAATTCTTTCTTATTTAAAAGGAGCCATACAACAACTTGATGGCCATGGGATGCATGGGGACTGGTAGAATAACTGAGGTCACCTACATTCTGTGTAATTACTACCCTCATCTTCTCACCTTACAGTCTTCTTTTGAGATGTCATCTGGATTTGAAAGTGGAATTTAATTTTGAGCTGAGGTATGTTACAAATGAATTCTGCAAAGCTCTTACTGCCATATATAATTCTCTGCTTGGGAATTCTCTAATACTAGGGACAATATCGGAGAAGGTGATGGCACCCCACTCCAGTACTCTTGCCTGGAAAATCCCATGGACGGAGGAGCCTGGTGGGGTGCAGTCCATGGGGTTGCGAAGAGTTGGATACAACTGAGCAACTTCACTTTCACTTTTCACTTTCATGCATTGGAGAAGGAAATGGCAACCCACTCCAGTGTTCTTGCTTAAAGAATCCCAGGGATAGGGGAGCCTGGTGGGCTGCCATCTATGGGGTCACACACGACTGAAGTGACTTGGCAGCAGCAGCAGGGACAATGTAAGTGATAAAAAGTTCTGAAGAGCAAGCATCAGAGTATCTTTTAAGAAGTTTCAAGACCCATTACTTAGCAAAGCTGTGTAGATAACTAAAGCTTCAGAGGCAGGCAACTTTGGTTTGGTTTGCCAGCTCTGCCACTCACAGGCTTAAGATGATTGACCTTATTTATCTGATGTCCTTAATTGTCTAAACAAGACTGGCAAAATTGACCTCTCAAGTGTTTGTGACTATAAAGTGAGGCAAAATTCAGCACACTGCCTGGCACACGACAGGCCCACACAGTTGTCCCACACTTCCCAGTTTCCCTTCTGAATTGGCACATTTCTGCCCACTCAGACCAGGACTAAAAAGCCAGCCTGCCCCAATGCTGAGAATCAGATGAAAAAAAATGAGTAAAACCAAAGTCCCCTTCAGCATTTGGTAGTCATCAATTAGGAGCCCCTCATGTCATAGGTCAGAGCTTGACATTATGGCTAAGGGAAGCCAGTTGGCCTAGAAGTGGAAAAACTGTCTAGCAATTAGGAAAATTTATAGATATTTCTCAAAACTCCTTGAGTCCTGAGCTGAGGAAAAGCATAGTGGTATGTGTTTATCAAAGGATCAAATAAACCCAGGTCCCATCAGAATCACTGCTTAAGAGATATAAGAAGACAGGGAGAGAATGAAAAGCAATGAAAAGACAATGAAAATAAATATTTTGCAAGTTTTATTAGTTGGGATGGCGGGCAGGCAAGCACTCTATTTATCTGTCTGCTCAGGCAAGCCTCTGCAGACCAGAGGGAGATTCATCCTCCCCTTGTTTGTTTTATCCACAGCCTCCAAAGGAAAGATTTTAGAGATCTTGCTTTTTCGCAGACGTGGATACTGTCTCACTCTGTAATCCAGAAAGCAGATGTTTTCAACTTGCCCTTGGAAATGAGAAGTAAATGCCATTTCTTTTTTCTTTTCTTTCTCTCTTTCTTCATACAGGAATTTTTGCACAATTTAAATATATTTAAATACGCAGAGAGTATTTCAATTCAGGGCTTCATTTTGGCTTTTTCTTTCTTTGCATAGATTTCCAATTTAGTAGGGATACTGTAACGCTTTGGCACAAATAGCGGGGAAAAAAAGTTCTTTTCCAGGACAGAATTGTTTGCACTTTGTCTTGACGGTGCCACCCGAGCCCCCCGGGAAGGGTTGGATTTCTGCACATCTATCACACCCACAGAGGCCGTGTCAAAGCCCAGCCCAACTTCTCTTTTGCACATGTATGGCTGGTTATTCACTACATGTAGGCTGAAGATGAGAGCCTGAGGTGGAAAAAGTGGATTCCTGCCCAGCCACTCAGGACACTGACCTTTTTGTGAGCCAACTCTCCTCTCTTGTTCCTGTAACTATGACATTCCATCACTGTTCAGAGCTGTTTCAAGTGTGAGCTTGTAAGGTATCACTTCTCCAAAAATTCTAGCCCATAACCACTAGCTTTCAGATATGAGGAAAAAGATAAGTGTGTAATAAAGCCAAACATAACAATTAATGCATCAGGGTTCCTAAGTGCATTTTGCAATAGCAGATCTTGTTGCAGCTGATGTCAGAGCTGACGTGTTGTTAATCCAATAAAAGTGCACGGGATTTCTCTAAACCTTGGCTGGGCACACGTGAAAATGCTATCAGACCATTTGACATTTTGTTTGAGTTCATTGTCTATCACCTTAAAAGTACTCCAGCTTAATTTATATACATATCCTTTAGAAAATTCTGTCCTCACCTGTTGAAGTCAGTTTTCTATAAATTCTTAAAGGAGCAAAGGTTTAGCTGATCAGAATGAAAATCATAAGTAGATCTGGAAATTCCCTGTGAGGCACCAATGCCAGTGTTGCTTGGTATTGCTTAGGCTAAGAACTTGGATGGAATGGAGAAATGAATCAAACTGTTGGGATTTTTTGTTTCTGAAATCAATGAAGGCATTCTTTGCTATCATATATGATAAAAGCATTGAAAGTGGCTAGATTCCCTTTAGTACCTTTCCCTAATTAAGCCAGTTCTGAAATGTGTATCGTATACAAGCAGAGTACCAGGGATTGCACACTGGTCCCTTCGGGCCATGTGGTAGGGTGACAGGGAGAGGGTGTGAGATAGTAGAGTAGAGCATATGGTGCCAACAGTGTGAGTGTGCTGTCTAAAGAGCAGCTATGACTCCACTCTCATGGGATTCAAGTGTGGCAACATTTTCTGATTTATTTTTTCCAAGAAAAGTCAGAAATCCTGATGCTTAAGTGGAATGGTTAGGAGAAACACTGAAACCATCTGTGCCATACTCAAGCAAGATAGTAGCCACTTGCATGAGCTGTCTTAAAAACAAGAGGTCCTGGTAAGGATCATGGGACTAACAAGCTACCATGAACCAGCAAAATTCAGGAAATGTCAAAAGGAGACTGGAGAAACTAATCCATGCATCCTACCAACCTCCCAGAATCCTCCTCAATGGAATCCATCTTGGCTGAGCAATGCATGAGCCAGCAGGAAGGATCCTGTGTTAGAATGATTGGCCATAAAACTCAAGACTGTGAGCCATGTGGCAGAGGAGTTCTCCTGGGTTCCCTCAGCCTGTTACTCTCCACCCAGGCACTCTTGCTCAATAAAGTCTCTTCTATGTCAGTATGTGTGTCTCCTCAGAAAATTCATTTCTGAGTGTTAGACAAGAGCCCACTCTCTTGCCTTAGAAGGAGTCCCTCTTCCTGCAAGAGAATCTTAAAATGTTGGAAACTAATTCACATTAAAAAAAAAAATTCTATGTATGAGTAAAATCATCTGAGTGCTGAACTCGGCTTGTATGATATCAGTTTTAACCTCTGCAATGACTAGTACTCGGGCTTTTGTCCCATACAGCCCAGCAGTCTGGGGCTCCATGGCTGGGGAGTCACAATGACCTTTCCCCCATGACATCCCAAAGTCTGTCAGTTAGCCTTCTGCATGTAGCATGAGCCAATCAGAGGGCTGCTTTTCCACAATGCACCTTGCGGGCCGTCCACCACAGACAAGAGGACATTGACTAATTATATAATCATTTTTTTCCTGTGAGTGTTGTAGCAAATTACCACAAATTGGGTAGCTTGAGACAACACAAATGAAGTCTGACATGGTTCTCACTGGGCTATATTCAAGACAGGGCTGTGTCCCTTTCTGGAGGCTCTTGAGGAGAATGTGTTTCCCTGACTTTTCCAGTTGCCTGAGGCTCCTGCCTTCTTTGACTCATGGCCCTTTCATCCATCTTCAAAACCAACAATGATGAGTGGAGTCCTCAGATCATATCACTCTGACTTTGCTTCCCTCATCACATCTTCTCTGCCTTCCCTCCCATTTCTGAGGCTCATTCTGATTATGTTGGGCCCACTTTGCATGCATGCGTGCTCAGTTGCTTAGTCATGCCTGCCTCTCTGTGATCCCATGGGCTGTAGCCTGCTTAGCTCCTCTGTCCATGGGATTATCTAGGCAAGAATACTGGAGTGGGTTACTGTTATATCCTCAAGGAGATCTTTCCAACCCAGAGGTTTAACCTGTGTTTCTTATGGCTCCTGCATTGGCCAGCACATTCTTTACCACTGAGCCATAATCTTCCTATTTTAAGGTCAACTGATTGGCAATTTTAATGCCCTGAAGGATGAATATGGACCAAATGTTCTCAATGTCTGCTTTAAATGTTTGGTTTTCCATAAGGTGTACAATGGCCCTACTCACCTTTCACAACTCCTGTACAGTAAGTCCCCTACATATGAACAAGTTGAATGATTTCTGTCCTGAGAGCAGTTGTAAGTCCAGTTTGATTGTTAGCACAACAAAGTTAGCCTAGGTATTCAACTAGCACAATCTGCTATATAGCACTGTGCTGTAATAGGTTTACAATACTTTTCATACAAATAGTACAGAAAAAGCAAACAACACATAAAGAAAGCATTTTTAATCTTACAGTACCGTACTTAGAAAAGTATAGTAGCACAATAAAGTAGCCGGCACACAGGAACTGGCATCAAGTGAACAGGCAAGAAGAGTTAATGCCTGGAGGAGAGGGAGGAGGTAGGAGATGGTAGAACCGAATGATCCTCAGCAGTAAGAGATGGAGGGCAGGTTGCAATTTCACTCACTCCTGTCATTGATGGAACACAGGTTCGAATCTTTGAACATTCTCAACCTGAGGGTTAGTTCTCCAATGGTTCAGCAATAAAGAATTTGCCTGCAATTCAGGAGACAGGGGAGATACAGGTTCCATCCCTGGGTCAGGAAGATTCCCTGGAGGAAGAAATGGCAACCCACTCCTGTCTTTGGCCAGAAAATCCCATGGACAGAGGACTTTGGCAGGCTACAGTCCATGGGGTTTAAAAAGAGTCGGACTAGACAGAGCAACTGAACACACACACTCACACATACACACACACTGGCATGAAGGGGACTTACTGTATCTCACAGGGCATTTCAGGATGACATTTATCAGTTATTTTGCAATTGAATCACAGGAAATTTTCTTCAATTGTATTTGTTTTCCCTAATCTTTTGAGGCTCATACCTCACTACTTAGCCACTTGCTTTCTCCTTTGCATGAAAAAGTTTCAGGTAGTAAATGCCATTTCCTGTCTGCTCACTTTAAATTCTAAAACCAATCAAAGACTTAGTTTTAATATTATTGCCTTTGAAAAAAAAATTTACTAAACCTTTATTGAATGGCTTCACTATCTGTAACACTGTTGGTATGGGCAGACTAAGAGGATATTCCAAAATGAATAAAATGCCCTTTGGTCCTCAATTCCCTTATCAAATGTATTAGTTGAATGGCAGAGGTGACAAAGGAGGAAGGAAGACTGGCTGTTGGAGAAGAGAGTGCTCCAGAGGAGATGCAAATGAGACATGAGTTTCGAAGTACCAAATGGAATGTTGCTCTTATTATCTGATTTTCTGCCTTATAATACCATTTCAGTGCTATGATGGAAAGGAGAGAATATATCAAGTTGAGCGGCAAGTTGAAAGCAGGATGGGAGGTCAGAGTCAGCACTGCGGGTGAGGAAAAGAGGACAATCAAGGATGGGGCTCCCTTAGATTTCATCTCATTTTGCCCTGGTTTTGGCCAGTTGTATGCATGCATTTCAGTGGTCCTCAAAACTTTTATCATGATCCTGTGTGCACGGGTGCATGCTAGATCACTTCAGTCCAACTTTTTGCAACCTTATGGACTAGAGCCTGCCAGGCTCCTTTCTCCATGGAGTTGTCCAGGCAAGAATACTAGAGTGGGTTGCCATGCTCTTTTCCAGGAGATCTGCACTGAGGGATCAAACTCATGTCTCTTATGTCTCCTGCATTGGCAGGCAGATTCTTTACCACTAGTGCTACCTGGGAAGCCCCTATCATGGTCCTAAATACATGATGAAATACAACTTGTAAAATTCAAGAGACAAACATAGCCTATCAAAATAAAACCCCAAAATTATTAACATTGGTTGTCACTTTGCAGTAGCTTATTGTATCAAAATTATTTGAAAAGAAGTCTGTCTTCTCCTCTAGGAGAGCCTTTGAGAAAGAAATGGATTCTGATTTACCTCGTGTTTCCAAACTTGAGTCATACTAAGCAACTTCAGTTCAGTTCAGTCGCTCAGTCGTGTCCGACTCTTTGCGACCCCATGAATCACAGCACGCCAGGCCTCCCTGTCCATCATCAACTCCCGGAGTTACTCAGACTCACGTCCATCGAGTCAGTGATGCCATCCAGCCATCTCACTAGCAACTTAGCAACTGTTTAATATGGACATGATTTGAATTCTATTCTGTACCCCTTTGCTTAATATCATAAAAACACGTTACTAGGTAAGATTTGGCTCCCATGAATTCTACCTCCTTGGGTTCTGCCTGTGATTGTGTGATTATGTATAAAATTAAACTTGATAATCAGCTGACCTTAAAATAAAGGAGAGTACCCTGGATTACCCAGGTAAACCCAAGGTAATCTGGCCCCTAAGGGCAGAGGGGAAGACAGAAAGATGAAGTAGAAGAGACAGAGGGAGAAGAGATAGTCAGCCTGAGAAGACTGATGCCATTTCTGGTTCTGAAGTTTAGGGATCATGTGTAAGAAATGGAGAGAGGCTTTTAGAAAGCAAAGGTAGCCCCAGCCAACAGGCAGGAAGGAAATGCGGACCTCACCTCCTACAAACACATGGTACTGAACTTTGTCAATGATGTACATGAGCTTAAAAGCAGATTTTTCTCCAAAGCTTCCAGAAGAAACACAACCTTGCTAACATCTCGATTTTAGTCCAATGAGATCAGTGTCAGACTACTGGCTTACAGAACTTGAAGGTAATAAATTTGTCTTATTTTAAGTCACTAAGTTTATGGTGGACTTCCCTGGTGGCTCAGATGGTAAAGCGTCTATCTACAATGCGGGAGACCCGGGTTCGATCCCTGGGTCGGGAAGATCCCTTGGAGAAGGAAATGGCAACCCACTCCAGTACTCTTGCTTGGAAAATCCCATGGACAGAAGAGCCTGGTAGGCTGCAGTCCATGTGGTTGCATTTTTTAATGGCAGCAATAAATAACTAAAGCAAACACCAGTTGTAGCTTCCTCAAAATCCTTTCATAACCATTACATTCTTGGTCTTTCCAAAGAGAATTGCTCTTTCCCTTATCTTGGCAATGGAGCAGCTATTGCTCTTTCCCCTCATTCTGCACTCATAACATGAGATTCATAATATTAGCCTATTTCCTTGTCAATATCTTACCTGAAGCAATTGATTATAAGTTCCTTGAAAATAGGGAACAAGTATTAGTTATCTTTATCTCTTGTTTCATAAGGCTTAGGAGAAGTTGTTTATTTCTACCAAAGAGATATTTGAAACTCATTTGAGGGAAACGGGGAAGTAGGCCCAATCAGAGGAGATGCTTTTCAGTCTGGGATCTACAGTGGAAAGTCTGACAGTCAAGTGGGAGTGCTGAGCTCCAGTCCACTTAACCCAAAGGAGAACAACTACTATAGGAATGTAGAACAACTACCGTAGGAATGTAGACAGCTGGATTCAGGGAGTGAAGACAAGAACAAGCATGTTGAGAGCAGTGCGGGAGAGATTACCTAAAATATCTGCTGGTGTGAGATTCACCTGTTGAGCCCCCTGGGATGTGATTGGCCTGACTCGAAGGATACAGGGCAGTGTGGGTGATATGTGTTCAGAGAATGATGCTTCCCTAGCTGGTAAGTGATATACATTTCTGGATCACTATTGAAATACAGCTTCCAGCCAAGGTATTATCTCTAGAGTCCTAGAGATTTAATTACAAAGAATTCTAAAGCCAGATTTATAGTGGGCCTTGTATTATCTTACTTTGTTCCACGATCTAAGTCTAAAACTTCAAAACTAATGTGTCCTACCCGCTTCAATCCCTCTCAACTCCCTCACTCACCCCACCACCACTACCACCACCACACATAAGCACTTGATTTTAACTTGGAAAGTTCTATTGTAGAGCCCACCTTCCTTTTGGATCTCAGCTAATTCCAAAAGCCCTTTTGGTTCTCTCTCAGAAATGCAGATCGCCACCTAATCAAACGTTTCAGCTCACCAATTCCAAGTTAGTCTCTCCAGCCAAGTTACCCCTGGAAACGTATTTTAAACTCTTTTTAGCAGAGAGAAATATTTGGATTTTTGCCTATTTTGCAAAGGCTGAGAATCAAATTACAGACCCAGAGCTTCTGTTTTTTTAATATTATGTGTCTGTATTATTTAACATACATGGAAAATAGTATTTTTCCCTAACAAACTAAAACTTGCTGGCACCAGCACTGCATTGGTGACTGTGACCATTGTGTGGGTCGTGTCACCAGGATGCAGTCAGCGGCCTCAGTGAAATAGTCCGAGTGCACAGAATGGAATGCGGGCCTTCCCTTTGCTTTTCTGGAAAGGGATAATTACTGACTATACGAAGACTTTCCATTAAGTAGTCAAATGTTGCACCCTCTGTCTCAGTGCAGGTCATGGTAGGCTCTCAGATACCAAAATGTTATTCTCCTTATATTGGTGGAGATTCTTTTCAATTAAAGGACTTTTCCTCCCTCTTATTTTTTTTTTTAACTTTAAAAAACATTCTTAGCTCATGTATCCAAGCCATGTAAGCACATGTGTTTTGTGATGTTCCATATTTCAAAATGAAAAGAGTGAGATCCTTTGAATCTATTTTCCAAACATCTCAACTAACAATCTATTTTATCTTCCATGTCTGTGAATATTTTGCAAATGAAGGAGTCTGTTACCCCTAAATTTCTTATAGCATCATTGGCATAGACTTCACTTGGGAGTTGGTTAACATTTGAGCAGCAGCTGAACTGGTTTACAGTTCCACAGTCCAGAGAGGAAAAGTTAACTAAATAAATTAATAATGTAAAAAAAAAAAAAACCCAAAAAAACACATTAGAGACTTTTAAAAACCAGTTAAGAAAACAAGCTATTCACAATCACTTTAGATGAATCATTAACATTCTAAATTCTAATAAGAAATTTATTAATTTGCTTCATTAAGCCAGACATTTCAGTTTTCCCTGCTAAGAAGCTCCTTATTAACATAGTGCAAGTTACTATGTTTACCTGAGTTAAGTAAAATTATATATCTTAAATATTTCACCTCACTAATGACACTTGACTCTATCTTTTTTCTATTTTTGTTGTCTAGTTGCTCAGTCATGTCCAACTCTTTGCGATCCCATGGATTGCAGCACACCAGGCTTCCTTGTCCTTCATTATCTCCTGGAATTTCTTTTTTAATTTGAAGTATAATTGACATATAACATTATATCAGTTCCAGGTATATAACATAATGATTCAATATTTGTGCACATTGAAATGATCACCGCAATAAGTCTAGTTACCATCGGCCACTATATAAAGTTAGAATTTTGTTTATGTGTGAATAATGAAAACTTTTAAGATATACTCTCTCAGTTATTTTCAAATATGCACTGCAATATTATCATAACGTACACTATGCTATACATTACATCCCCATGACTTATGTATTTTATAACTAGAAGTTTGTACCTCTTTACCTCCTTTGCTCATTTTGCTCCCCACCAAAGCTGCCCCTCTGGCAAGCATCAGTCAGTTCTGTAAGTCTGGGTTTGTTCTGTTTGTTTGGTTTGGTTTTTAGAGTCTACATATAAGTGAAATCATATAGTATTTGTCTTTCTCTGCTCTGTTTCCTTAGCATAATACTTCTAGGTCCATCCATCCATGTTTCCATAAGTGGCAAGATTTCATTTTTTATGGCTAAGTAATATTCCATTGCCCTGGGGAAGGAAATGGCAACCCACTCCAGTGCTCTTGCCTGGAGAATACCATGGACAGAGGAGCCTCGTGGGCTGCAGTCCATGGAGTCGCAAAGAGTCGGACACGACTGAGCGACTTAACTAACTAATATTCCATTGTGTGTATATAATATTATATATATATAAATGTAGTGGTGCATATATAATTTCAAATTAGTGTTTTTCTTTTCTTTGGATTCTACCCAAAAGTGGAATTGCTGGATTGCCTGGTAGTTCTCTTTTTAACTTTTGAGGAACCTCCATACTATTTCCCATAGTGGCTGTACCATTATACATTCCCAATAACAGTGCACAAGTGTTTCCTTTTCTCTACATCCTCACCAACACTTGTTATTTCTTGCCTTTTTGATCTTAGTCATTCTAACATGTGTGAAATGATGCCTCTTTGTGATTTTGAATTGCATATCCATGATGATTAGTGACGTTGAACATTTTTAAATGACCTATTGACCTCTGTATGTTATCTTTGAAAAATGTCTATTCAGATCCTCTGCCCATTTTGTAATCAAATTGTTTTGTTTTCACTTTGAATTTTATGCATTCTTTATATATTTTAGATAATAACAGCTTATCAGATAAAGGATTTGCAAATATTTTCTCCCATTCAGCAGGTTTTCTTTTTATTTTGTTGATAGTTTGCTGTGCAGAAGGTACTTAGTTTGATGTAGTCTCATTTACTTATTTTTTCCTTTGCTTTTGGAATCAGATATGAAGAATCTTTGCCAAGACCAATGTCAAGGAGCTTACTGTTAATATTTTCTTCTGGGAGTTTTATGATTTCTGGTTTTATATTTAAGTCTTTAATTCATTTTGAGTTAATTTTGCACATGGTTTAGGATAGTAGTCCAGTTGTATTCTTTTGCCTGGTCTGTCACCAGTTTGCAGAACATAGTCTATTGAATAGACTCTTTTCCCAACTTTATATTCTTGGTTCCTTTGGCTATGTATTTGGGGATTTATATGTGGCCTCTCCAATCTTTTCCATTGAGCTATATGTCTGTTTTTATGACAATGCCATATTGTTTCAATTACTATAGATTTGTGATATAGTCTAAAATCAGGGAGCAATGATGCCTCCAGCTTTGTTAATCTCTCTCAATATTGCTTTGGCTAATTGGAGTCTTCTGTGGTTCTATTCAAAATTTAAGATCTGTTTCTCTAAGAAATACCATTGGGTTTTGACCAGCATTGCACTGAATGTGCAGATTGCTTTGGGTAATATGGACATTGTAACGATACTGGGAATATCTATTTATTTGTGTGTTCTTCAATCTTTTATAATTTTCAGTGTACAGGCCTATTATCTCTTTGGATAAATTTATTCCCATGTATTTCAGTCTTTTTGATGAAATTGTAAATGGAATTTCTTTCTTAATTTCTCTCTCTGTGTTTGCTGAAAGTGATTATGAGAGATCTTTGTATATTGATTTTGTACCCTGCAAATGTATTTAATTTGTTTATTAGTTCAAACAACTTTTGGTATAGTCTTTAGGATTTCCTATATATAAAACCACATAGTCCACAGAGAGTTTCACTTTGTTTCCACTGCCCCTCCCCCCCGCCCCAGTTTTGATGGAAACTTTTTCTTTCTTTATTGCTCTGGCTAGGACTGCTAGTACTATGTTGAAAAAAGTGGTGATAGTAGGTATCCTGGTCTTGTTTCAAATCTTAAGAGGAAAACTTTCAGTTTTTTATTGTTGAATATGATGTTAACTGTGGACTTATCACATATGGCCTTTAATATGCTGCGGTACATTTTCTGTATTCCTACTTTGTTGAGAGTTTCTATCCTGAATAGATGTTGAGTTTTCTTAAATGATTTTTCTGCATCTATTGAGATGATCATATGATTTTTTATTCTTCATTTTCTTAATGCTTATTACATTGAGCAACTTATGGATGTTAAATTATTCTTATATTCTTGGAATAAATCCCACTTGATCATGGTGTACAACCCTTTTAATGTACTGATGAATTTGGCATGCTAATATTTTGTTGAGAACTTTTGCATCTAAGTTCATCAGTGCTATTGGCCTGAAATTTTCTTTTTTTGTGGTGTCCTTGTCTGGTTATGGTATAACTTGATGCTGACTGGAAAAGGTCAGTTTTCATTCCAATCTCAAAGAAAGGCAATGCCAAAGAATGCTCAAACTACCGAACAATTGCACTCATCTCACACACTAGTAAAGTAATGCTCAAAATTCTCCAAGCCAGGCTTCAGTAATATGTGAACCGTGAACTCCCAGATGTTCAAGCTGGTTTTAGAAAAGGCAGAGAACCAGAGATCAAATTGTCAACATCCTCTAGATCATGAAGAAAGCAAGAGAGTTCCAGAAAAACATCTATTTCTGCGTTATTGACTATGCCAAAGCCTTTGACTATGTGGATCACAATAAACTGTGGAAAATTCTGAGAGAGATGGGAATACCAGACCACCTGACCTGCCTCTTGAGAAACTTATATGCAGGTCAGGAAGCAACAGTTAGAACTGGACATGAACAACAGACTGGTTCCAAATAGGAAAAGAAGTACGTCAAGGCTGTATATTGTCACCCTGCTTATTTAATTTATATGTAGAGTACATCATGAGAAACACTAGGCTGAAAGAAGCACAAGCTGGAATCAAGATTGCGAGGAGAAATAGCAATAACCTCAGGAATGCAGATGACAAGCACTCTTATAGCAGAAAGTGAAGAAGAACTAAAGAGCCTCTTGATGAAAGTGCAAGAGGAGAGTGAAAAGTTGGCTTCAAGCTCAACATTCAGAAAACGAAGATCATGGCATCCGGTCCCATCACTTCATGGCAAATAGATGGGGAAACTGTGGAAACAGTGTCAGACTTTATTTTGGGGGGCTCCAAAATCACTGCACATGATGATTGCAGCCATGAAATTAAGAGACGCTTACTCCTTGGAAGGAAAGTTATGACCAACCTAGACAGCATAAAAAAGCAGAGACATTACTTTGTCAACAAAGGTCCATCTAGTCAAGGCTATGGTTTTTCCAGTAGTTGTGTATGGATGTGAGAGTTGGACTATAAAGAAAGCTGAGTGCCAAAGAATTGATGCTTTTGAGCTGTGGTGTTGGAGAAGACTCTTGAGAGTCCCTTGGACTGCAAGGAGATCCAACTAGTCTATCCTAAAGGAGATCAGTCCTGGGTGTTCATCAGAAGGACTGATGTTGAAGCTAAAATTCCAATACTTTGACCACCTGATGGGAAAAGCTGACTCATTTGAAAAGACACTGATGCTGGGAAAGATTGAGGGCAGGAGAAGAAGGGAACAACAGAGGATGAGATGGTTGGCTGACATCACCAACTCAGTGGACGTGAATTTGGGTAAATCTTGGGAGTTGGTGATGGACAGGGAGGCCTGGCGTGCTGTGATTCATGGGATTGCAAGAAGTCAGACACGACTGAGCGACTGAACTGAACTGAATGCTGACTTAGGAAATTAAGTCCGGAAACATTCCCTCTTCCTCAATTTTTTGGACGAGTTTGAGAAGAATAAGTGAAGCCTCTGGTCCTGGACTTATCTTTATTGGGAGATTTTTGATTACCAATTCAATCTCCTCACTAGTAATCAACCTATTCAAACCTTCTTCTTTTTTTTTTTTTAATTCAGTCATGGAAGACTATGTTTTTTAAAATGTATCCATGTCTTGAAGGTTGTCCAATTTATTGCTCTCTAATTGTTCATAGTAGCCTTTTACAGTCATTTCTATTTTTGTGGTATCATTTGTAATTTCTCTTTTATTTCTGATTTTATTTGAGGCCTCTGTCTTTTTTTCCTGGTGAATCTAGCTAAAGGTTTATCAGTTTTGTTTACCTTTTCAGTGAGCCATCTGTTGATTTCATTGGTCTTTGCTATTGTCTTTTTAGCTTCTATTTTAATAATTTTTACTGTTGCTTTCCTTTAGTATTGCTAAGCTTGAATCCTTACTTAATTCACCTGTACCCCAAGTCCTCACTGACAGCTGAGTTGTGTTTCATATGATGGCTGTCAGAAGGGCAGTAGTAAAATTAACTGGCAAAATCTTTCTATGTATGCAGTTTAACCAAAGTTCTCATAAAGTAGGCCTTACTTGTTTCTCCACAAGTAGAGGAATGGAGAAGGCAATGGCACCCCACTCCAGTACTCTAGCTTGGAAAATCCCATGGACGGAGGAGCCTGGAAGGGTGCAGTCCATGGGGTCGCTGAGGGTCAGACACGACTGAGCGACTTCACTTTCACTTTTCACTTTCACGCATTAGAGAAGGAAATGGCAACCCACTCCAGTGTTCTTGCCTGGAGAATCCCAGGGACAGGAGAACCTGGTGGGCTGCCGTCTATGGGGTCACACAGAATCGGACACGACTAAAGTGACTTAGCAGCAGCAGCAGAGGGAAGTGTTCCTATTTTTTGCCCACGTGTTCCATGCCAGGCTGTTCTAAGCACCTTAAATGTACTACCTTATTTCATCTACCTGTGATGAAAGTACAGGTCCTGAAAATTTCCTTCTCTACTTAGAAAACTAGGGATTTAGGCTAAGAACTATGTTATTCCAAAGATTTCAAATCCTGAAAGATGATGCTGTGAAAGTGTTGCACTCAATTTGCCAGCAAATTTGGAAAACTCAGCAGTGGCCATAGGACTGGAAAAGGTCAGTTTTCATCCCAATTCCAAAGAAAGGCAATGCCAAAGAATGCTCAAACTACCACACAATTGCACTCATCTCACATGCTAGTAAAGTAATGCTCAAAATTCTCCAAGCCAGACTTCAGCAATACGTGAACCGTGAACTCCCTGATGTTCAAGCTGGTTTTAGAAAAGGTGGAGGAACCAGAGATCAAATTGCCAACATCCACTGGATCATGGAAAAAGCAAGAGAGTTCCAGAAAAACATCTATTTCTGCTTGATTGACTATGCCAAAGCCTTTGACTGTGTGGATCACAGTAAACTGTGGAAAATTCT
>SJXQ01002230.1:0-54355 GCA_006408695.1 Aepyceros melampus | reverse complement strand
GAAGATCATGGCATCTGGCCCCATCACTTCATGGGAAATAGATGGGGAAACAGTAGAAACAGTGTCAGACTTTGTTTTTTTGGGCTCCAAAATCACTGCAGATGGTGACTGCAGCCATGAAATTAAAAGGCGCTTACTCCTTGGAAGAAAAGTTATGACCAACCTAGATAGTATATTCAAAAGCAGAGACATTACTTTGCCGACTAAGGTCCGTCTAGTCAAGGCTATGGTTTTTCCTGTGGTCATGTATGGATGTGAGAGTTGGACTGTGAAGAAGGCTGAGCACAGAAGAATTGATGCTTTTGAACTGTGGTGTTGGAGAAGACTCTTGAGAGTCCCTTGGACTGCAAGGAGATCCAACCAGTCCATTCTGAGGGAGATCAACCCTGGGATTTCTTTGGAAGGAATGATACTAAAACTGAAGCTCCAGTGCTTTGGCCACCTCATGCGAAGAGTTGACTCATTGGAAAAGACCCTGATGCTGGGAGGGATTGGGGGCAGGAGGAGAAGGGGACGACCAAGGATGAGATGGCTGGATGGCATCACGGACTTGATGGGCGTGAGTCTGAGTGAACTCTGGGAGTTAGTGATGGACAGGGAGGCCTGGCGTGCTGCGATTCATGGGGTCGCTAAGAGTCGGACACGACTGCGCGACTGAACTGATATATATACGTAAGGGAATCAGTTCCTTAAATCTAAAAAAATATCCCATAGAATATATTTTTAAAAGAAAAGCAGAAACATTTCACAAGCCCAGCCCTTTAGTGGAACTGAATTTATTGTTCAATTTAGAGAAACCTGGATGGCTACAGTCCATGGAGTTGCAAGAGTTGGATACAACTGAGCAACTAACACTTTCACTATCTTACAACTAGCACTATAAGCAATAGTTGTAGTAAATAGTTTTGAGGAAAATGATAATAGAGTTGAAAATCCTTGTAAACTAAATATTTTGGAGACAGCTCACATGGAGATTAAGAGAAGGGATTGTTTCTCCTTTCTCTTTTAAGAATTCCCCAGGGAGAGTCATTTTCTGATGAGTCCCTGTAGGGGGTGGGATGGTGAGTCGTTGCTGTGTAAGACCAGCTGGGTTGGTGCTAGCAGTGGGAGAACAGCATTGTTAGAATCTTTAAAAAATCAGTTACCTCCAGCCTCTCAAGGCATTCCACTCTCCGAAGCTGAGTAACAAAGATAATACTCCCGCACATACCAGATGTCATTCCCTCTGCCTGGAGAAGTCACTCAACTTTCACCTCAAGTGTCACAAAGCATTTTTCTCCAGAAGTACTTTCCTGCCTCCTTGAACATGACTTCTCTTGTTTTTGTTCTGTTCCCCATCTCCATGTCTGCTTCATCAGGGCAGCTGCTTCCAGGCATTGGAATCCTTGTTCAGTACATTTCCTTCCCACTAGATGTCAAATCTTCTATGAGTACACACTGTCTTTACAGCTTGGCATGCCAATGGCTGTACTAAGTCATTTTGCATGTTTTGGGAATGAATGACACTCACATGAACCTGTTATGAGGTCTATAAACCTATGTTTAAGCAATAAAAATAAAAGACAAAAGGGCAAAAATGTTACCCTCAGGGACTTGATTATTAATTGGCTGTAGAGCTTTGTGTTTAAGGGCCTCCGGTTCCTCATCCATAAAATGTGAGAGTTGAAATAATCGACTCTCGGTAATATTGCCAACAGCTAGAAATAGCTAGAGTCACAGGCTGATCCTCCATCTGGATTCACTCCAGTTTTCCTTATATCACAGGTTCTACCAGTGGAATCTTCATAGCCTAGCTTTGACTTTGTAGCCAAATTCTTAGCAATGTGAATTTCAGAAAGACCATTGAGCCCTAAATCTCAATTTTAACATTTCTCACTGATTTTGTTTGAAAGAAATGACCACCAGGAACACTGCAATTCAGATATGAAATCAACCTCAGATATGCACAAGATACCACTCTAATCAATAACCTCAGATATGCAGGTGACACTATCCTTATGGCAAAAAGTGAAGAGGAACTAAAAAGCCTGTTGGTGGAAGTGAAAGTGGAGAGTGAGAAAGATGGCTTAAAGCTCAACATTCAGAAAACGAAGATCATGGCATCTGGCCCCATCACTTCATGGGAAATAGATGGGGAGACAGTGGAAACAGTGTCAAACTTTATTTTGGGGGGGCTCCAAAATCACTTCAGATGGTGACTGCAGCCATGAAATTAAAAGACACTTACTCCTTGGAAGGAAAGTTATGACCAACCTAGATAGCATTTCAAAAGCAGAGACATTACCTTGCCAACGAAGGTCCGTCTAGTCAAGGCTATGGTTTTTCCTGTGGTCGTGTATGGATGTGAGAGTTGGACTGTGAAGAAAGCTAAGCATCAAAGAGTTGATGCTTTTGAACTGTGGTGTTGGAGAAGACTCTTGAGAGTCCCTTGGATTGCAAGGAGATCCAATCAGTTCATTCTAAAGGAGATCAGTCCTGGGTGTTCTTTGGAAGGAATGATGCTAAAGCTAAAACTCCAGTACTTTGGCCACCTCACGCAAAGAGTTGACTCTTTGGAAAAGACTTCGATGCTGGGAGGGATTGCAGGCAGGAGGAGAAGGGGACGACAGAGGATGAGATGGCTGGATGGCATCACCGACTCTATGGACGTGAGTTTGAGTGAATTCCAGGAGATGGTGATGGACAGGGAGGCCTGGCGTGCTGCAATTCATGGGGTCACAAAGAGTCAGACATGACTGAGCGACTGAATTGAACTGAATTGAATGGTAGAAAATAAGAGGGACAAAAAAAGCCTCTTGATTAAGGTGAAAGAGGAGAGTAAACACGTTGACTTCAAACTCAACGTTTAAAACACTAAGATCATGGCATCCAGTCCCATCACTTCATGGTAAATAGAAGAGGAAAAAGTAGAAGCAGTGACGGATTTTCTTTTCTTGGGCTCCAAAAATCACTACAGTGACTGCAGTCATGAAATTAAAAACTGCTTGCTCCTTGGAAGGAAAGCTATGACAAACCTAAACAACATATTTAAAAACATATCTCTTTGCTGACAAAGGTCTGTATAGTCAAAGCTATGGTTTTTCCAATAGTCATGTATGGATGTGAGAGTTGGACCATAAAGAAGGCTGAGTGCTGAAGAACTGATGTTTTCAAATTGCAGCGGTGGAGAAGACTCTTGCGAGTCTCTTGGACTGCAAGGAGATGACATCAGTCAATCCTAAAAGAAATGAACTCAATATTCATTGGAGGGACTGTTGTTGAAACTGAAGCTTCAATACTTTGGCTACTGATGCCAAGAGCTGACTTATTGGGAAAGCACCTGATGCTGGGAAAGATTGAAAGCAAAAGGAGAAGAGGGTAGCAGAGGAGGAGATTGTTGGATAGCATCGCTGATTCAATGTACGTGAATTTGAGCAAACTCCGGGAGATAGTGAAGGACAGGAGAGTCTAGGGTGCTGCAGTCCCTGTGGTCACAAGAGCCAGACATGACTTAGTGCCTGAAAAACAACAACAATGACATGTAATGCTGTTTGATAATGAAGACATAGGTTGTGTGATACTGAAAGTAATGAAAGGAACTTTCCATCACAAACTGTGGTCATCTGTGCTCCAAAATACTCTTGAGATATAAAACGATATTGGTGAATAAATATCCACAATATCCACAGAATACACCTTTTTTTTCAGAATATAACTTTCAAGATTTAAATTTTGTTTCAGTAAAGGAAATAATATGTGATCTTAAGAAGAGTCAATAGTTATTGACAATTAGATTAACATGTTATGTGACAGGTAAAAGAATGAACGAATTTCACTTATAAATCTAAACACAAAGAACAACAACAACAACAACAACAAAAAACTGAATTGCAAAAGCAAATGCGTTGGATTCAGATAGATTTCTTTAGTCCAATTTTACCTTGCAAATAGCAGGAAGAAAAATTTTACTTCAGAGCATATTCAAAGGAAAGTCTTCCTTCCATGTAAAATCAAACTATCTTACAAATTAGAAGATATTGTAACTATTCTAACTTCAGGCAGATAGAATTTGTACAGTACACAGCTGTCCTTACATTGCCCTTTTGTTACTATAAAGTATAGTAAAGAGACTGATCCCTGCAGGAATGAGATATGGCCTTTTTTTGTTGAAGAGAGTTGCACTTTCATGATTTCCTACAAAACAGCTGCAAAAATACCTACAGTAGGGCATCTGGAATTCTTAAAAGTGACTTGAGGATTTGTAGCTAATGAAACATTGTGAAATAACACTCACCATGTTGTAAAAAATACCCTTAACCATTTATTAGCTTCTTTAAGACAAAAATAAAAGGTACTGTAAGCACATTAGCCTAGCTTGATTAGAAGAAAATGCTAAAGTGACAAAGAAATTGTGTAAATAGATGCCTTGCCAGAAACAGACCTTGACATCATAAGACATTTCAATCTCTTTTAACAGTTATGAAGAACAATGTAGTAAAATCCTACCGTGATGGCTGTAGCTTAAACTGTTTGATCAGTTTCTGGAGTATCATCAGTAATAACTTACATGTTCTTTAAAAATGTGGTTTCCTGTTGAGACCAAGCACTGTTCCCAGAAAAAAAAAAAAAAAGGAATTCTTTTAAAGATGTTTTTCATTTTTACCTCTCACAAAATAGGACTATCAAAGTGAAAGCAATGGCCTTTCCATGAGAACTTGGGTCAAATAAACCATGTATTGTTCCATCTTAAAATGAAACATCTGGCTGACTTAAGAAGAAAACGAGCTTAATTATTTCTGAGTATCTAGCAGAGAGAGGTTAACTTCAAAATCTATATGTCTTTCCAAGATGGACATGGAAGAAAAAAAAAAAACTATGAAGTTATTTTTGACTCAGGAAAGTAGATCTGGAGGTAATTTAGTGAACACAAATTACCACTGACAAGGGAAGAAATAATTTATTCTCCTGGTGAGTCTTTTTATATGAGTGGGCAGCATGGAGCTGTCAGCAGGGAAAAGGCATTTGGATGGGTTTAAAAATAATTTAAACCAAGTCCAATATCCTACAAGATATCTAGGACATCATATGAAGTTGTGGGACTTCTTGGAGAAGTTTTATTTCTAAACTGAAGCTTGAAGGTGAAACTATGAGATATAAATTCAGGTGGAGGAGAGCTTGGAGATAATATATTTCTTAATAAATTCTTCCCTTTAGCCTCACTTTTGTTTTTTCTTTTTTCCTGGGTCTTCAATCTAATAGTCTCTGCTCACCAGAGTGTTTATGGATGTCTACTTGGAATGTTCCTCCCAATGGCTCCATCCTTCTGTGAACCTTGGTTTCCTTCACTGATGTCACTACCAGGTATAATCTGCTGGAAGGGTGTTGTCCTTTCTCTGCTTGAAACATGGCACCTGGTTGGGCTAGGATACTGATTGGATACATGTCCATGCTTTCCCTCATTTTCCTATTTCCTCTTCTCCACTTTGGGCATCACTTAAAACTGAAGGGGTAGTCAGACTTTCCTGAAGGTATAAAGGAAGGAGATGCAAGATAACTATATCCTAGAAGAGAAAAATTATAACTGTACTTTAAACCCATTTTCTCCCATAGTTTGAGGAGAAAGCACACATAATTGGAAGGAAAAACATCTTCACAAAGACCCTGACTTGCACCTCTCTCAATGATTTCTTCTCCTAATCTCCATGGTGTTAAATTCCACACACTTTTGGGAAAACCAGTCTTCCTGACAGGCCCCTCCTAGGGTCTGTCCTCTTTCCCACCCAGCACTATATTTCCTCCAATTCAGAATGCTCTCTGGCAGGAAGAGGGCACTAGGAGGGAATCATGATTGCTGGTCTTTGACATTTTAAGTCTTGTAGAATATAGCTCTCTAGCCATCTAGCCCTGTTCACATGATGGAGGCACACTGAGTTGAACTGGCATGTATCACAAGGACATACCTTAAGCCTTAAAGAGAGTATCACCTAAACTTACAAGAAATAAGAGGAATAATGATCAGATTGCCTCTCTCACAGTGGACTTTCACTTGCCACACAGAGCACCATGACTTCCACCCCTGAATCCCAACTGCCTCCTTCATTGTCCTCTCTACCATCTGCAGAAATGACCATATAGCTTTGGTCAATTCATTCCTTTAACTCTATATATTTTTATCACCCAATTAGATATGGCCAAATAATTTAAATTCTTATCCAAGAATCATCTAAGTTGGTCCCTTTCCGGGATAAGAAAGTTACAGTAATAGCAGGAAATATTTTGTTGAAGATTCCATATCCAGTCATCATTCATCTAATTAGAGAAGTTAAAAATTTGAAAATTGACCAGAACTCATAGGAAGTACCAGAGAAGGCAAGGCACCCCACTCCAGTACTTTTGCCTGGAAAATCCCGTGGACAGAGGAGCCTGGAAGGCTGCAATCCATGGGCTCGCTGAGGGTCAGGCACGACTGAGCGACTTCACTTTCACTTTTCACTTTCATGCACTGGAGAAGGAAATGGCAGTCCACTCCAGTGTTCTTGACTGGAGAATCCCAGGGACAGGGGAGCCTGGTGGGCTGCCGTCCATGGGGTCGCACAGAATTGGGCACGACTGAGGTGACTTAGCAGCAGGATAGGAAGTACTGGAGCTCTGTTCTAAAGACCAAATGCAGATGGTGCTGAAAAGAACAGCAGGTTTTCAATAACCCTCCAAGCAACATCCATGCTTCTGCAAATTGAAGTGATTGGCCTCATTGTTCAGAATATTCCGAAACTCAGGCAAGTCCCGTCTTCAGCGCTGCGACTCTCTCTTTCTCAGGAAAGATGTGTGTGAGAGAGTAGTAGCAGTAATAGAAGCAGTAGTAACAGCAGGGGTAGAAGTGTGGGCTGGGGCGGGGTGGGGGTGGGTGTACACAGGAAAGAGCCACCAAATGCTTTTCATGACAAAATGCTCTAGGAAAGGGACATTTCGCATGGAACCAAGAATGACTATAGAAGATCTCTTGATTCATTACCTACCGTATAGAAACCTTTCAGTACTTTTAGCCCTTTGTCTTCCCAGGAATCAGGTGTGCAACAAGTTATTTGCTCAGCAATCCTACAAAATTAGGGAATCATAAAGTTCACTCACACTAACTACATTTCCTCACTGTAACTTCTTGGGTTCACACTCTTGCATCTGTTTTTTAAAGCGGTGTGGGCAGGGCAGAGGGAGTGGGAAAGCGTGGGAGAGTTTCAGCCCAGGTGGAGGGAGTGGAGCCTGGAGTGAGCTGCTGGAGGTCTCATTTCAATCACGATATGCAGGCAATTACCTGCGCAGAGGTGACCCACTTGGTTTACACCAGGTAGCTGAGAAATGAGTCTGCACTGGTAGGGCTATTGTTTTCAGGGCTATGTAATATACCATATAGGAAAAATGGATAGATAACCTTTACTTTAAGAATAAACCAATAATAAATTCATAAATTAGAGTTCATTTTGAATCATATTGTGAAAGATAAATTATATAACTAAACAAAGACATTTAACTCTATTTCAAAACCTGATATGAGTGGCTCAAACTATTGACTAAGATGAATGCAAAATAACCAGGTGACTTTAATATTCTGCTGGCCTTTGGGTACTTTTTTTTTTTTCTTTCAATGATAAGAACATCACTTCCCAGCCAAGATTTTGAGTTGTTTTGATAGTTCTCTGATCATTCCCAGAACTGTGAAGGAATTCTCAGTTTTAAATCCTCTGAAAAAAATACAGGTACTCGTAATCCAATATTTGATTATTTTAATGGGGCATCGAAGGTTTAGGCTGAGTCGTGAAATCCAAACAAACAATTGAATGCTGCAACCCACTTAATAAAATTAGTTCCAGGACACACAAATCACTCAGTTGGAAGAGAATCTTCAAGAAGAGGTTATAATTAAAGTTAGAGGGTTTCTCATCAAGACAGAGCCTTGGGACTTTGGCTATGAGGTATATAAGCTTTGCACATTCTTTGAACCTGTCCTCACTGCTTGAAAAGAGAGGGAGAAGGGGGAGAGGGGGGAGATGGAGCCAGAGCCAGAGAAAGAAAGGAAAGGAGGGAGAGAATTTTAAGGAAACTATGATGCATAAGGGATTAAAAGAAAAAACATCTGCTGGATGATTAGCAAATTCCTTCACAAAAAGAACATTTAAAAGTTTAAAGTTTTCGACACCAACTAGACCACACTGTTTCCAAAGTAATGCTTACTATTATTTTCTATTCTAAATTCAGTCAGTTCAGGAAATTCTTTAAAGAGGAAAGTAGGGGAAGAAGTGGAAAGGAGTGCCCTCTTCAGTAACTACCAATTGAAATCTCAATCTGTTGTGAAGTTTCGGTATCTTGTGTCACCCAAGAGGGGGAAAGAGCCCTAAATATCATTTCCAAGCTGGCTCAATATTGTTTGTCCTCAATTTGAACCAAATTAATTTGATATCCAAATGTGCTACTTTTTAACCAAGTACTGTGCTATGTTCAGTCACTCAATCATGTCTGACTCTGCAATCCTTAGGACTGCAGCCCGCCAGGTTCCTCTATCCATGGGATTTCCCAGGCAAGAAGACTGCAGTGGGTTGCCATTTCTTCCTCCAGGGGATCTTCCCAACCCAGGGATCAAACTCGAACCTCCTGTGTCTCCTGCACTGCAGGTGGATTCTTTACCTGCTGAGTCATTTGGGAAGCCAAACAAAGCAAGTAAACTATATATTTCAACTCCTTCAGTTGCTGAAGTTGGAAGGGGTGAATTGTATTTTTAGCTGAGCAAACATAAAAGGGAGCTGGAAATGGTTTGGGTCCCATATCCAGTAAGGAAAATGGAGAACTGGTGGCCCATCAGTCTACAAAATTGGCTGAATTTCAAGAAGAAAAATGGTGGTAAGAAAGGTTTTCTTATTTAACATTTTAAAAATAAAAGTATACTTTAAGTACAGAAGGATAAGGATAGGTAAGATAAGGAAGTGAAGCTTACTTCCTACCTGAGCAAGGAGATGAAAACAAATTCAAAATCCTTCAACCCATCCTCACAGGGCCAAGGCAACAAGGAGGGCTGCAGTCCCCATTGCTAAGGCAATAGGAGAAGCAGGAAATGGAGGGAAGCAGGAAGCGTTCAGGCAACAGCATCTGCAATGGCTGTGACCTTACCCATTACAGTTCCTTGACTGTTTGTTACTCTGTACTTCCACTCCTCCTCTTTCTTTCTCTTCCACTCCGTCCTTCTTTTCATGCTCTTCTCTACTGCATTGGGTCTGCTACATCTTCTAGCCTCTTCCTCTCTGAGGCTAACACAAGGAGGACGTCTGAATAAAAGCAAAATTCTGTCAGTATCAGAGAAGAGTGTTAAAAGATACTCCAACCTCTAACTTCCACCTCCCTGAGAAATCAGGTGATTTTAGTCAGTGAAAATCCATGATTTCTTGGCATCCCTAATATATCATGATTTAGAATATAAGAATTTGCATGCATGTTCTTTGGTAAATAAAATGTGCAAAATTAATCAACAGTTTATTTGGGATTATCCTAACCACTAGCTTATTTGCTCACTTAAATGTCATGAAAAATTACAAAGGGCTCTTCTCATGCCTCTCTTATTCTGTCTCTTCCCATCCTTACTAGTAAATTTATCTGGTGAGTGGACCTCATAGGCTTCATAGATCAATGACTGATGATATGGAATTTCTTAATGGCCCATTGGGTTCAATCCTCATGTATTTGTATTGAGGGTGGGAGGAAACATGTGTACCACCTTCCTTTCTGAATATGATCCTAACTTTCCCTGCAACATAATCAGTATAAATTACAGTTTGAATGAACTTGCTCACATTCTTTGAGAATACACACCTCTTGCTTGGAAAATCCCATGGACGGAGGAGCCTGGTAGGCTGCAGTCCATGGGGTCGCTAAGAGTCGGGCACAATTGAGCAACTTCACTTCTGCTTTTCACTTTCATGCATTGGAGAAGGAAATGGCAACACACTCCAGTATTCTTGCCTAGAGAATCCCAGAGACAGGGGAGCCTAGTGGGCTGCCATCTATGGCGTCACACAGAGTCGGACACGACTGAAATGACTTAGCAGCAGGCCATCTGATGACACCATCATAGAAAAAGCCCTGACTTTGACACAGTTCAAACAGGAACATCATAAATGTTTCCATCTCCAAGTATCTTCTTATTGTATGCAGGCAGAAAATTGAGTCAATTATATTCCACTGACCTGAAAAAAAACTTTTTGTTGATCTCAAATTTTTAGACCCTGACTGTGTAACAATCAGTAAATTTTTACCTGTGTAACCACTTTGTGCATAGTAAGAACCCACAGAACATTTGTAGAACTGAAAGACTGCCATTCTAAATCTTACTAAAATCTTATATCAAAGGCAATTCAAACACATATAAAACAAATTCTGAATAAAAATTATATCTATCAATCAGGGTCCAACAAGGCAAAAAAAAACACTCTAGGTAGATAAAATAGAGGAAATTTAATTCCTTCCACAGATGATAAATGGAGATGGGGATGGCAACCCACTCCAGGATTCTTGCCTAGAGAATGCTATGGACAGAGGAGCATGGCGGGCTATGGTTCATGGGATCACAAAGAGTCAGACACGACTGAGCAACTAACACTTTTATACTTTCATAGATGATAGAAGCTGAGAAGCAGAGTCGACAATAGTGGTACAACCCAGAGGCTGGCAAGAGCTCACGTGAGACCTTCTCTGAGGCTGGAGGAATAGAGAGAAAGGTCACTGTTATCTTAAAATCCAAAGTCAAGGTCATAGGAGCAAATGGCCCAGGTCTGGCACCATGGCAGAGTGTTAGCTTGGTTAGTATGAACACTGAGTGCAAAATAAATTCAGGAAAAAGTATTGCTCCTGACATGTTATACCATGAGTGCTCAATATGTATTCATAGGTCCCACACACACATGAGGACGACTCAAAGAAATCATCAACAAGCTTTTATGCAAAATTGGGAACAGTGGCATTTGAGATAGCATCCAATAATTCTTTCTTTTCAGTTATTTCTTTCCAGTGCTGCCTCAACTAGCAAAAAGAGTCACTTGATACATGTGAATTTATTGGGATCATTACCCTGAATCCAAGACAGCTAACTACTTAGTTTTCATTCTCTTTAACAAAGCAAAGCTTGGCATGCCTGAAAAACCCGCAGTCTACAGGTCGCCCATTTCTCTCCAAGCCTTTTGCTCAGCCTTTTCACCAGTCTGAGAGCCTATGATGTCTGGCTTGTGGCTAGACCACAATTCTGAGGCAGTTGGCAAGTGGGGGCTGTGCCAGGCTGACTTCACCATGATGGTATCAAAGTTGGGGTTGGATTGCCAGTCTCAACAAGCTGCTATCAAAGTCAGCCCCCTCCTCCAACCTGCTCAGTTTGTCTGCTGGAATAATTGGCCAACATTAAGCTAGAGACTATCAAGACCAAAGGATTATTTAAGACCCCAGTATACCAGTTCCTGATAACCAACTGTTCCAAGTAAGCATTGTGTATCATGTCATGTACAATAAGGTAGATTTTAGAGTCAGCTAGACCTAGCTCCAAGTCCCAGTTCTTTTGCTTACTCACTGTATGGCACTGAGCATCTCAACCTTTCATTGATAAAATAGGAAGGATGAGGTAGGATTAAGGGCACAATGCACACGTAAGCTCAGTTCTCCATGTAACGTACACTTTATGTTCAACCAATGACATGTACTGTAAATGTGAATGTTTAGTAGAAGCTATTCATTGATAATGGTGATAATCCATAAAGGATATAGTTTTGCAAGGTAGAATATTGAGCAAGCCACTAAGATAAAGTTACAGTGCAAGCTGCTGCTGCTAAGTCACTTCAGTCGTGTCCGACTCTGTGCAACCCCATAGACGGCAGCCCACCAGGCTCCCTCGTCTCTAAGATTCTCCAGGCAAGAACCCTGGAGTGGGTTACCATTTCCTTCTCTAATGCATAAAAGTGAAAAGTGAAAGTGAAGTCACTCAGTCATGTCCGACTCTTAGCGACCCCATGGACGGCAGCCTACCAGGCTCCTCCGTCCATGGGATTTTCCAGGCAAGAGTACTGGAGTGGGTTGCCATTGCCTTCTCCTACAGTGCAAGCAGCCAAATCAATTGCATATGGATGTTTAGCTGATGGGTGCTCTCTCTGTTTGAGCCAGAAATGTTCTCTAGGCTGCCTACCTGAAACTTGAGGTCATACTTCCCACACTCATGTTGGTGATTCTGATCCACAAAGTCAACAGCCCCTGCAAAGGAACATTCCAAACTGGGTCAATAAATAGGAACTCATAAGCAATACCATTACCCCAGACTTCATTGTAACTGAGAAAAACCAGCCCTAAATCATTTTCACTTTGTATATGTAGATTGTTTTGTACAGACTGTAAATGTAAACAGAGACACTAATATTTGCTGTAGTAAAACTGTGGAGACTAGGAGTTTCAAAGGAGAGCACCATTTACTGAAGCCATCCACACTGTCGTTGTCTCCCCTCCCTTTGTCTTCCCTTTGCCTCTCTGCTCCTCCTCCTGGCGTGTCTCCTCTCTCCTGTCTGCCCTCTCACTCACAGGGACTGCTCGCCATAAGATGAGACACATTTAATTATTCAGAGCAAAACATTCAACAAGCCATCTAAAAATGTGATACATCTCCAAATAATCATATTAACTATTTTGTTATTTCAAATTTAAGAAATCTGCACACGAGAACTGTCCCCAAACTAGGCAACTGCTTTTCTTTCGGGGGGTATGTTGACATATTCAGCAAATAATTTCCAAAACACTATGTGATGGTTGAAGTTGTTTTTCTAACTAAGACAATGTGTGTGGCTTGAAAAACACATTTGTGTGGTATGTTTTCGTAGATTGGCCTGCCAGGTGACCAGAAATAAAAAGCATGTCCTTAAAATTCCCTCCTCCAAGGTCTATCTTCCCCAGTCAAGGGGGTTCAGTGCATTCCAGCTTTACATTTTTTGCTCTAACGCCCTGTGTGGCCTTGCTCAGTTTAGATTTGAACCCAGTTCAAAAAAGCACAAGTCCAGGAAAAGATTGTGCAAGAGTTTTGTGTTTACACTGCACTGTACATTCTTAACAATACTGGCTATTTAATCCATAAACATCGATTTAAATTTTATGAGATTACCAATCAGCGTCTCAGAAAATATTACAAATTTAAAAGCAAAAATAGAGAAAACACTAAATAAAGCAATGTTTTCCCAGAAGTTTATGCAAGATAATGAACACAACTGCATTGATCAAGTCAGCGAGGCAAACATTGGTAGGGTGACTGCTTTGTTGCTGGGTGCTCAGAGGAACATAAAAGTGAGCAGGATTCTAGACCGTCTCTCAGGAAAAATTCTGTTGTGGTACACAGGGCTTTGTTTTTCCAGACCTTTATCACATCAGACTGTAGATTATCAATTTATTAGAAAGTCATTGTGCAGTCTCTCTCTATCTGAGCTTATAAGGACATTGATCTTGGGGAGTATAGTACAACTTACAAACGCTTAATTCTGCTCCAAATTTTCTTATGAAGTTTTAAAGATGAGACAAGAGCATTTTTATTAAACAATTCTTCAAATTTCCTATATTTATCAGTGGAAATTTTATCACAGTAATGATAAAAACTAACACTGAGGAAGGCCAGCTTACAATGTGGCTGGCACTGGTCTAGTTTTAAGCATTTTTACATACAATCATTTCTTTAGTTCTCAGAATAGCCTTTGAGCTGGGGTTCAAGTTATCTATCACTATGTAACCAACTAGCTTAAATTTAGTGGCATTAAAGAATAACCATTTTTCTATGTTCATAGATTCTGTGGATCAAGAAATCAGATGGGACACAAGAATTCAGACAGGGAGGACTAGGTTTCCACTCCACAGTGTCTGAGATCTGCGTGGGGAAGACTTGAGCAGCTCGAGGGGGCATGAGCAGAGAGCTGGGGGCTGGAAGCACCTGATGCTGCTTCCTATACAACTGACACCTGGCCTGGGATGCCTGGAAGACTGACTCAGGTGGAACTATGGATTGGGACACCTGCTTGTGTAATGTCTCCTTGAAGCTTGAGAGTCCTTCCAGCACAGCAGACTTGATCTTCTTACTTGGCAGCTCTGGACACCAGTGAGCAAGGCAGAAGATAGACACCAATGGGTTGGCTGACCTTGAGTCAGATGTTTATATTTGTGGCCAGTGAGACTAGGACTATGTTTTCAAACTTGGACATCCAGGCTCACAAGTCTGGGTATTTCCCAGTGAAAGGAACTATTTTACAGTAAAATTCAACCTAGTGGAAATTTCTGCAGTTGCAAGTTGCAAAGAAGAAAGTTTATATTTTCCTTATAAACACTTACTAAGAATAAACTTTATATACGATGATAAGTAAAAATTAAATAAACAGGAATCAAATACATAGGGAAGAAAGCATTGAGGTTCAAAAGAAGAAAGACGATTGAAATGAGAAGGAAAGGAAAGAAAAGGTGCAAATCAAGAGGAAAAGAACAGAATTCACCAAATGAAATGTTTCCCTAGTTTGTGTGTGCATATGAAACCAGTGGATCAGTAAGAAAAAAAATGAATCAGGGTTTTAGAGAAATGAAAATGCAAAACAGAGAAAAAGAGGGGGTGGGATATTAGTTGGATTATAGCCAGTTTTCCAGCTCCAAACATCTGGTGTCAAGACAAGGAAAGGTGAGGCCCTGTCCTTTGCTGCAACACTTGCCTCCACAGGGGCTGGTTACTCAGGATATTTACATTAAATTAACGTGGCTGGCTATGGCTGTGTTCAGCACTTGGATACGCGGTTAAATAATCAGTGTGGTTTGGCTGCTGGTTTCTTTACTGTGGTTGAATAATTGGTGTTGTCTTGGTTGCCGGCTACTTAAAAAATGTATATGTGCACTTGTTTCTCTTTTTTCTTTCTCTTGAGCAATTTTGACAAGCCCTTGGCAGAAAAGTGGCTGACCAGCTTTCAGACCGGTGCTTTTTCTCCTTGTCATTTATGCTTCCCCCAGATGCTTTTTAAGGACTTGAGAATCTTAGACTTTTCTTACTGGAATCTAGACGATGTGCTCTGTGTTAGGAAAGAATTCAGCCCGCTTCTTTTGTTTGTAGCAAAGAGATAAGGCTGAGTCTAAGGGCAGCTGTGGTTTACCAGAAATGGATGCCTTTTTTCTAGGTATGATTCACTAGGTCCTCAGATCCACCATAAGAATGGGGAAAGACAATTACAATGACCTTTGGATAAAACAACCCTGCGTTGGTGTTGTGCTTAGTCACTTAGTCGTGTCTGACTCTTTGCGACTCCACAGACTGTAGAGCCTGTCAGGCTCCCCTGTCCATGGGATTCTCCAGGCAAGAATACTGGAGTGGGTTGCCATGCCCTCCTCCAGGGGATCTTCCTGACCTATGAATCGAACCCACTACTCTTATGTCTCCTGCATTTGCAGGTGGGTTCTTTACCTCTAGTGCCACCCGGGAACCCCCAAACAACCCTATATGCAGGCATGTTTCCCGTGTTAGTCATTTGCTATATCTTTAAAACCTAGAACATCCTTGATACATAGTAGGTGCTCAATATTTGGTAAATAAAGGATAATACCTGAAAATTTATAATTCAGGATTGACAATACTTCTATTCCAGAAAGTTTGCTTCATTTAGTCATGTTGTTGATTTGCTTAACAGTTGTCAAATTACCACAAGCTGTTCTGCCCTGGGAAACCCACTCCTCCCCAGACAGCTCTGTCTTTTCTCATATTCCAAGACCCAACCCTGACTTCAGGCAAATGATGATCAGGGTGAATAATCCTCCTTCAGCAGCAAACTGGGACAGGATATCAAGAGACAACACAAGTCAGGAACAAGCCTCCACCTGCCAACAAACTCCAGTGATATATGTATATACGTTATGAGTGAAGGCAGAGTCTTTAACTGCTACTCAGAAACCACAGGTTCTCACGGTCCCAGAGGATAAGGAACCCAAAGGTCCAAGTTTGAAGTCACATACAGAGAGGAAACTAATGTTTCCAAGTAGGAAGTGGGAAAGAAAGAGCGTTTTTTCAAATATGTCTCATCAGTATTAGGATAAATTCACCTCTCCTAGAAGTCTAGAACATGAATTTTATGTCAATCATTGTGGTTATTCAGATCCAGGATAGATTGGAAAGTATCAAGTTTCTTATATTGATTCAGGTCTATTTCAGGGCAGAGATGAGGGTGAATACCTAAGATTTTAAAGGGATTTGGGGAGGATTCTTTAGAATTCATTGATCTTGGCATTTTAGTAAGGGATTTTATTTCCCTTAATAACAGGCATTCTTCAACACCTTTTTTGAGAACTACTAAGACCAAGTATAGGAAAACTCCCAGGAAAGGCAAACCTCTCATCCCCCACACTGTGCTGGGTGCTATGGAAACAAGGTGAGGTGGGGGCCAAGGTGGCAAGCTTAGCAGATCACTTTCTGGGCATTCTCACTTATTAGGTCTCGTTGGATCACTTAACTGCCTTCAACTTAAATGCCATCAATCTTTACCTTATTAATTTTCTGAAGACATAAATAATAATGTTTGTCTTCACATAATACGAGAAATTAAAATTAAAGCTACAATGAGGTATAATTTTCATCTATCAGATTGGCAAAGATCCAAAAGTTTAATAACATGTTGTGCTGGTGATGATGCAAGCAGACGACACTCCCATGCACTGGCACAACGTCTATGGAGGATGGCTGACCCGCTGAAACAGCACATAAACCAGCTGAAACTGGTCTTGCCTCCTTAAATAGGTTGATTGATTAATCAAAACTTGAGTTATTTTAGAGAATAGCACTGCACCTGTGCAGGTTGGAAAACCACGTCTCCAGGATGACCTCGGAACTAGGAACCCCCAGCCCACCTAACCCAAATAGAAATGTTGCCACCAGAGCCCTTTGTGAAGCAAAAAATTGGTCAATATGGAAAATCTGACTTCCAACATCAGTCCATACATCAGTTCATAGCACGTATGAACTGATTCAAGACTAGCCAATCAGCCTTCAAATTTGAAACTCCCCCAACCTTTTAAATTTCACCCTGAACCGTGGGTCATGGAGACAGATTTGAGTTCTGCCTCCTGTCTCTTTGCTGGTCAACCTCACAATAAGGCTCTTCATTTTCCCAAAGCTGGTGTCGTGGTATTGGCTTCTGTGTATATAGGGGCACTGAACTTGCTTTGTAACGCTATCATAAATAGAACAGTTCATCTATCACAGTTTAAAATGTACCTCCTCTTTGATGCAGTAACATAACTTCTTAAAATGTATCCTCTGGCTGTATTAAAGTACTTATGAAAAGACAAATGTGCAAGGTTACTCACTGCTGCATTGAAACTACAAAAGATGAACTTTTTTCATCAGTAAAGGACTGGCTAAATAATGTATGGAATATCAAAAAATGGGATACTATGCAATCCACTCTGAAGGAGATCAGCCCTGAGATTTTTTTGAAAGGAATGATGCTAAAGCTGAAACTCCAGTACTTTGGCCACCTCATTCAAAGAGTTGACTCACTGGAAAAGACTCTGATGCTGAGAGGGATTGGGGGCAGGAGGAGAAGGGGCGACTGAGGATGAGATGGCTGGATGGCATCACGGACTCAATGGACGTGAGTCTGAGTGAACTCCGGGAGTTGGTGATAGACAGGGAGGCCTGGCGTGCTGCGATTCATGGGGTCACAAAGAGTCGGACACGACTGAGCAACTGAACTGAACTGATGTACTCATCAAAAGGATAAGCAAGTAATAGGTCAATGCTTGGAACAGCATCCAAAATATATTAAGTGAAAAAAAGAGGCAAAGATTATTATTTTAAAAGATTTATTTTATATACATATATAATATCTCTGGGGACACATATAAAACTTTGATAAGTTGTTGAGGGAGGTGAGTATGTGGGTGCAAAGGTGAGTGGAGTCTTTCTGGACATGTGGATGTTTTTATACCTTGTATGTTTTGTACTATATAAATATATTTCCTATTCAAAAATGCATTTGAATAATAATAAAAATAAACTGACAAAGAAAACATGGTGAAAGGAGCTTTGGTAATTTAATGTATATCTATGCATGAAATGAAGCTCTGTGGCATAAAGGTACCTATCACAAGCACCCCTACTCAAAAGACTGTTGGAACAGGGTGCTGATCCAGGTAAGAACTCAATAGATATATCTGAGGTGGGTAACTGAATTATAATGAAAGATTCTATCAATATAAATGGTTAATCATTTAGGGATATGTGTATAAATTTTGGATTCAAATGGTATGTATGGCCTCACTATTTTTTCAACAGAAGAAAAAAGAAATACTGGACTTCCCTGGTGGTCTAGTGGTTAAGAATCCTGCCAATGCAGGGGAAACATGTTCGAGCCTGGGTCTGAGAAGATTCCATATGCCTTAGGGCAGCTAAGCCCGTATGCTGTAACTACCGAGCCTGTGCTCTCCCTAGAGCCCAGGAACCACAACTACTGAAGCCTGCGTGCCCTGGAGCCTGTGCTCTGCAATAGGAAATGCCACCACAAGAAGCCCATGCAGGGCAACAAGAGAGTAGCCCCCCTCATTGCAACTAGAGAAAGCCTGCATGCAGAACGAAGACCCATTGCAGCTAAAAATAATTTTTTTAAAAAGAAAATAAATACTAAATGTGGAAACTTTAAATAATAAAGCTATAAATGAAAAGATTCAATTTAACATTCATGATTCAATTTAATGTCAGTTTTAGATTAAAACAGAAAGTTTCCAGGGGGGTTGTCAATACAGTCAAACTATTCTGTATAATAATAGTAGGATATAGACTGGTCAATATATGACATAAGTAAGTAAAGTCACTCAGTCGTGTCCGACTCTTTGTGACCCCATGGACTGCAGCCCACCAGGCTCCTCAGTCCGTGAGATTCTCCAAGCAAGAATACTGGGGTGGGTTGCCATTTCCTTCTCCAGGGGATCTTCCCAACCCAGGGATCGAACCCGGGTCTCCCGCATTGGAGGCAGATGCTTTAACCTCTGAGCCACCAGGGAAGTCTAAATAATATATGACATACATTTGTCAAAACCCATAGAATGTACAACACAGAGAGTGAACCCTAAGGTAAACTATAGGCTTTAGTTAATAATAAGTGTTGATATTTGTTTATTGATTGTATCAAATGTACCATACTAATAAAATATGTAAATAAAAAGGGGAACAACCCAGGGAAAAGAGGGCAGGAGATACATTGGAACTTGATACTTTCCAACCAATTTTTCTGTAAATCTAGCAGTACTTATAAAAATAAAGTCTATTAATAATAACAATGATAACAGAACAAAGTAGGAAAATTCTTTTTAAAAATGCTTCAGCTTTCTGACATATATAATTAAACATTCCATAAATACCTGTTGGCTTCAGCTGAATCAAAGTCAGTAAAAAAGGAGCAGGTAAGTATGAAAGCAGCTTTAAAGTGTAGGAAGACTATGAACTTATTTGTGATACATTTGATACAGTCCTGGGATTCATGTTTCAAAAGAGCCTTAGACAATTTGTCAACTATCAGTCAATAAGATCATAGATTTTTTTCTCCCCGAGATACTTTATGATAATTACATATATTTAGCAATAAAGATAGAAGCATTCTAATGCCTCTCTCCCAAATTCTTTGAGAAACATTAACCACACACTCATAAATTTTACATTAACTTGTTGATAGATAATTTTGTTGTTGACAAGGTTTTCTTGACAGGAGAGGATGGAATGCAGAGAGGAAGACTATTGCCTTTGTTTAGACTTTTACAAGGGAAAAAAGCAAAATTTTAGGATAATTGAGAAGCTCTCTCACAAATTATGTTTTAATGTTTAGGGAATAGTTTATCCACATTTATGACACATTTACAAAAAGGTTTCTTCTTGATATCAATAATGAAAAACCAGATTTTACAACAAGGCTTGGCACAGTTTTCAAACATTCTACCATGTCCATTAAAGAATTGGCTCTAATTATTGAAGAACTTAAGATGTCATGTCCAAATGTGCATAAGGTGCTATCTTGGAAAAATTACTCTTTGTAGAAAACTATACCGACTGCACATTCAGAACTCAACTCAACATTCAGAAAACTAAGATCATGGGATCCAGTCCCATCACTTCGTGGAAAATAGATGGGGAAACAATGAAAACAGTGAGAAACTTTGGATGGAGGAGCCTGGTGGACTGCAGTCCATGGGGTCGTGAAGAGTCGGACATGACTGAGTGTCTTCACTTTCAGTTTTTACTTTCATGCATTGGAGAAGGAAATGGCAACCAGCTCCAATGTTCTTGCCTGGAGAATCCCAGGGACGGGGGAGCGTGGTGGGCTGCCATCTATGGGTTCGCACAGAGTCGGACACGACTGAAGCGACTTAGCAGCAGCACCAGCAAAATCACTGCAGATGGTGACAGCAGCCATGAAATTAAAAGACGCTTCTTCCTTGGAAGAAAAGCTATGACCAACCTAGAAAGCATATTAAAAAGCAAAGACATTACTTTGCCAACAAAGGTCCATCTAGTAAAAGCTATGGTTTTTCCAGTAGTTCATGCATGGATGTGAGAGTTGGACTGTAAAGAAAGCTGAGTGCTGAAGAATTGATGCTTTTGAACTGTGGTGGTGGAGAAAACTTTGAGAGTCCCTTGGACTACAAGGAGATACAACCAGTCCATCCTAAAGGAAATCAGTCCTGAATATTCATTGGAAGGACTGATGCTGAAGCTGAAACTCCAATACTTTGGCCACCAGGTGCGAAGAACTAACTCATTGGAAAACACCCTGATGCTGGGAAAGATTGAAGGTGGGAGGAGAAGGGGACGACAGAGGATGAGATGGCTGGATGGCATCACCAACTTGATGGACATGAGTTTAAGTAGGCTCTGGGAGTTGGTGCTGGACAGGGAAACCTGGAGTGCTGCAGTCCATGAAGTCACAAAAAGTCAGACACAACTGAACTGACTGATACTGAATGCCAACTGCATGCCAGGGAAGGTAAAGCAGATTATGCTTCAAATGGTCTATTTGGACTTTAAATTTCTGTTTTCTTAATATCTCTCTTTCATAACGTTTGAAAGTCAAGTTTCATGAGTATTGAAGTGCCTGCTGATTCAGTGGGATTTCCTCTTGTTGACACCCAGCCTGTATCTTGATCTCACAAAGCAATAGTGTGGAGTACACTTCCCACCCCCGGAGAACAGCTGCTCTTGTCTGCTCCATGAGGAATCAGAAAATCTGGGTCGTGCTATCACTTGGCATCCTGTAGCTATATAATGACATTATTTGAAGAATTAAAAGTTTGTTTCCTACGTTTTTATTAATCTTCAGACATTGGTGAGCTCTAAGTTCCTACATCTAACAACTTATTTGCCCCTAAAACAAGAGAAAACAGCTAGCATCAACATATAGCACAAAATTTCTCCAACAATTTGTGGTGAAAGACTGGGTTGTTTTTCCATCTATCACTTAAAAATAAATAAATAAAAATATATTAATAAAAATAAATACAGATGCATGGTCTAAACCATAATCTTAAGGTCCCAGTGTCTTTGTGAATATCTTCCTGAAGGGGTGGGGCAAAATCAGCTCTATCCTCTCTTTAGCAAGAGGGTTTTGTAAAGACAATGTGAAAGGACAGAAATTCATTCAAACTTTATGCAACAAATTGATTGTTTCTATTCAGGGTTGGAAGAGTCACTTCATAAGTACAAGCACCATCCCTGTCAGGTTCCCCAGCATACTGTACTGCTGGCAGACATTTATCTGCTCAAAGTGAGTGCTTTTGGTCTCCATACACTCTAGCTTGGAAAAGTTCCTATCTGCAGAGAAGATACCGTATCACCCAAATGAAATGATACCTACAAAATGGAAGCCCCCAATTTTTATTGGTCAATTCAACACATATAATGGAGAAGACAATGGCACCCCACTCCAGTACTCTTGCCTGGAGGATCCCATGGATGGAGGAGCCTGGTAGGCTGCAGTCCATGGGGTCACTGGGAGTCGGACACAACTGAGCGACTTCACTTTCACTTTTCACTTTCAAGCATTGGAGAGGGAAATGGCAACCCACTCCAGTGTTCTTGCCTGGAAAATCCCAGGGACAGGGGAGCCTGGTGGGCTGCCGTCTATGGGGTCGCACAGAGTCGGACACGACTGCAACATATAAAATTATCCTTCCAAATTATTATAAAAGAATCCAAATACTTACTCCTACCTTCTCACAGGGCACGTGGACCAGGGCTGACTTATGGAACACATTGGTGGAGCCCTGGTACAAGGGAAAACTTTTCTTCTAATGACATCCTTGGTTTTCCTTCAGGGAGCCTACTGTCTCTCACTCCTGAAGTACATGGGTGTATTACCTAGACCAAATGAGGTTCTAGCACTTTGTCTAGAACTTTTGGGGGAAAAGTAATTATTTCTATTGAGATTGCTAGGATAAATAAACATAGCATTCTTTCTTTTGTAGTTTCTTTTGTTTGGGAGGTGGGTGTAGGGTAAGATTCTCAGAACTGGGCTGGGCTGAGTAGCTGTATTTTACATTTATTTACCATTTTAAAGGTGTAGCTAGACCTGCTTCCAAGAACAATTTGCATTTCCATCAGCACCATTGATGGTGCATTTCCAGCAGAGGTATCCTAAGGAGAACTACTGTCATTGTACTTCCACAACGTTTGCCTGTCTCCTGGCTGTTAGAGTAATATCTCATTGTTTTCTCACTTCCTTTGATCTAACTCCTAATTAATTTAAATATCTTTTCACTTGTTTGTTGACATTTGGATTTGCACTTCTATTTGTCTAGAACTGTCTATTTACATCTTTCCCTTTTTTCTCTTAGATTATCTTCTGCTTCTAAGAGCTCTTTGCTTACTAAAAAAAATTGGCCTTTTGTCATCTCCCTCATAAACATTCTTTCCAGATCTGTGGTATGTCTATTGACTTTGTCTCTTGTTATCTTTTCCATACACAACTTAATTTTTTATATAGTCAAATATGTATGTTTTTGTTTGATAACTTCTGATTTTACAGTCTTGGTTATAAGAGTCTTACTAAATTCTAGGATATATGTCATAGCCTAGATTTTCACATTTGGTTTTTATTTTACTTTTTATATTTAAGCTTCTATTTAATTTTTTTTTTAAATTTTTACATTTCCTCTTAAATGGATGGCCAGTTTTCCTAGCATCATTTATTTAAGAGGCCACACTTTTTCACTGATTAAATCATAACCTTTGTGAAATAAATATATGACAAAGGTTATGGTCTAATCAGCACCATATTGCTTTAATTATTAAGGCTGTAGCATATGTTATTGTTAGGGGAAGCACACTGACTGAACCCGCCCACCCTGGCCAGGCCCTTTAGTAACCATTCTCATGAGCTGTTTTATGACAGGAGATCCTGGTAAGGAATACAGAACTAATAAGCCACCACCAACCGGAAGAGTTCCGGAAAGGTCAAAAGGAGATACTGCCTGTCCGTCCGCTTCCCAGAATCCTTCTCGCTAGAAAGACTTTGAATTAGACTGATTGGCCAAAGACAACCCGGAAACTAATCCCATCACCATAAAACCCTAGACTGCGAGCCACGTGGCAGAGCAGTTCTCCTGGGTTCCCTTACCCTACTGCTCTCCACATGGGTGTCCTTTCCCAATAAAAGCTCTTGCTTTGTCAGCACATGTGTCTCCTCGGACAATTCTTTCCAAGCGTTAGACAAGAGCCCAGTTTTGGGCCCTGGAAGGGGTCCCCCTTCCTGCAACAAATGGTGACTCTGGCGGGACTCTTCACTGCAGCTGACATCCTGATCCCTCAGGGTACTCAGGGGCCAGCTTGCCTGCCAATGGACCAGACCCAGCAGCTGCAACTGGGACCTTTTTTCCCTGGTCTCCTCCTGACATGGACAACTGGCCAGAGTGCCCTGACCGGTAAGGAACAAGAGACTTTATTGACCTCTCTCCCCTTCTCTCTCTCTTTCTTCTCCTTAACCCTTCCTATCCTCCCCCCTTTTTTCTAGTCCCCTGGTCCTGGACACAGGAATCTGGTCGAAGGGCCTCAGCTTGAGCTGAGGATTGGAGACTGATCACTTTCTCTTGGCAGAGAACTCGAATTCTGGTTCTGGTCTGGTCTGATTTCTGGTAGGGCCACGTTCCAGTCCTCCCTTCTCTGGAGGCCCAGGGAAAAGTCCTGTAATGCCTGGGTATCTGCAGGTGGCAGGAGACGTCTGTAAGGCCATCCCTCTTGCCCCCCTCTCCCACCTCCTCCCCCTTCTTCTTTCAACCTGGCTTCCTTTCCTCCCTTTAAAATCTTTGAAGACCTGAGATATTTTCCTTAAAGTGTTAGCACTTGGATCTGAAGTTCTGTGTCTCTATAGGAGGTTTTCTGAGAGACTGCATTCTTGTATTTAAGGGAGTGTCTGATGAGGACTGCCAGGTTTACATGTGTGTGCTTTAACTTTGTGTGCTGCTGCTACTGCTAAGTTGCTTCAGTCGTGTCCGACTCTGTGCGACCCCATGGACTGCCGCCCACCAGGCTCCTCTGTCCCTGGGATTTTCCAGGCAAGAGTGCTGGAGTGGGGTGCCATTGCCTTCTCCGCAACTTTGTGCTCTGTGCTGTGATTTTTGATGGCCGTTGTGCTTTGTCTGGCCACCATTTGGTTTAGACCTGCTGTCCTTTTGTTAGAATTTGATTTTCTTTCCCTGTGCCTTGAGACCAGGGCTCTCAGAACACTTAGCTAGACCATTAAAAGCCCTTAAAAGTTTATTTATTCCAACTGTTTTTTATAATCTAGTCAAATTTATATTGTAATATCTAATTCATGACTAAACTTAGAAAATGAAGCTAGATCTTGCATTGTGTCTGTCTAAATATGTCTAAGTATGTCTTTATCTCTGGATAATCTTTTTGAGGTTAATTAGTAAATGAGCTCTATTTAATTGGCTTAAAGAAAGATAAATGCTTACAAATCAAATAATTCTAAATTAAACAATTATTCCAGGTTCATGTAAACTAGTAAATATTCAGTATTAAATACCTGATATTAATGTTGTTTGTTGACCTATCTAATATAGACATGTCTTAGAGTAATTAACATTAAGTAAAATATTTTCATTGTACCTAGGTTTAATATAAGTTAAATATTATCAGATCTTTTACAAATTTGTCAACAAGGAAATTACCTCGAGTGAAAAAACTTCTAAAAAAATGTAAATGAGATATGAGCTTTTATAAAAACTCTATTAAAAATAATTATTCTTTAGGAATATCTGTCTAAAATAGTCTCTCCAGATTGGCGTAACTTGAATTTCTAAGGGGTGTGCTAAGTGTCAGAAGTCTACTGAATAGGCCATTTCCAAATAAAATAAGATTTTGAAACATTTACTACTAAACACTAATTTCCTTTTATAGAGAAACAAAGAGATTTGGGACTATAAGTAAATAATGTTTGGTGCCATCCTAAAATGTTCTAAGAAAGCAAGGGTTTTAGAAATTATCACTGGTATTTATGCTTACCAATCTATAAAATGCTAATATGAATGTTAGTTCTTGGTTGCTAAAGGAAAGTAGGAAGTGTATTTTCAGTTAAAAATAAAGTATAAAACATACTGAAAAGAGTTATACATGATAAAGATTTTCTAAAATTGGACTACAATTAGGATTTTGTTAAAAATGACACAGACTTTAAGAAAACTGGTTAGAGCCAATTAGGTCCAAGATGGTGGAGCTGACTTTCACTAGACCTTGAGCTTGGTATTTACGCCCATTGTGACATATCAGCAATGATACACCCATCGACTAAATGATACACCCATTGACTAAATGATACACCCATCAACTAAATGATACACCCATCAACTAAATGATACACCCATCGACTAAATGATACACCCATCGACTAAATCTGACCAAATGTTCTAAACCCTTTTAATTGATCTTTTTGATAAAACTTCCTAAATTGAATTCTTTTGAAGTTCTTTTGCCCTTTAGCTATCTCTGGGGTGCTTCAGAGGGCCCCTGAAACATCCCAAGAGAGATATTAAACTGTGTTTATTTGGTTGGTTAAATTACATGAAAAAGATTATTAAATGAGTAATAAATATGCTCATGTTATAATGTATGGTAAAATTACTAATACAGATATCCTAGAAATTACACGGAGTTCTTAACATTCTGATATGTCCTGGTATTCTAATGGAAAACCTGACAACTTCACAAAAGTTAACAAAAGGACTAAATGAACCAGTGAATATGCTTATAACTTTTATGGTTTCTGTCTGAAAAATTATGGGTTTGAATCTTATGTTTTCTGGGAGTAGGGAAAACCTTCCTCTCAAACTAATTATGACAATACTTTGGCAAAATTATACATTATAAACTAAGCAATTATATTTTCTCTCTGACTCCTCCAGAAATTGAAAACTCTTAGGTTTCCAGTAAGTTTATCAAATGAATTAAGAAGGTTATCTCACTAACAGATACAGAAATCTCAAGAAACTTTGAGACCTGAAAAAGGAAAAAATTCACTTAGATTTGTTAGGCAAAATCTGTGATAAGCCTTTGGTGTGAGTTTCCCAGACCTGTTTTATTTTAAAAGTTCAGTCTGAGACTCTATAACTGTTTCAGCAAAATAAAAAGTCTATGATCAATTATGGTTATATAAATCATCAGACCAAAATTAGTGAGAACAGAACTATTTTGCAAACAAACTAGCCTTAATTTGGTTATATTTGATAAAAATGAGGGTAATTTTAGGGAGAAAAAGATGTTGAATAAATGTTAAATCCCACGTTGTTAATGGAGATCTGCATGTAGTAAAACTCATTTCTTGGATAGTTCTTTGCTGTTATGTGATATTAATGTAAAATTTACTTAAATTCTTAAAGAACACCCTAAGTTTGTTTCTGAAGTTTATCTCAGTAATCTATCTTTAGATGAAGATCAGATGCCTCATGAAATACAACCAAGACTAGAAAAAGACATAATTTAAGGGACTGTCTCCAACCTGGATGGAAGGACTTTTTTATCAGGTACTCTTAACTAGCTCATGCACAATGAAACTGAAGGGAATTTAACTCAGACTAATTCCTACTTCCAAGGGCCCCTACACTGAATTGGTCTATAGAAAAGATAGCTGACCTGATCTCACCTTAAAATGATGGTCAAACACAGGAGCAACTACGTTACATCAGGCTGAGAAGATGACGACATCAGAGGTAGACAGCTTGCCCAAGATGCTGGACCTGATTCATATGATCATTTATAATGTTTCCTTGACTTCTTAGACCTTTGCATATAAATCAAATGCTTTTCTATCATAGGCCTGATCCTATGCCAGTTTTAGAAATCAATCCAATTGTAGGATTTGTGGCCAATTACCTGTGTCTAGGTCTGGATTACCTTTGTAAATCTCTCTGCTGCTGCTGCTGCTGCTGCTAAGTCGCTTCAGTTGTGTCCGACTCCGTGCGACCCCATAGACGGCAGCCCAACAGGCTCCCCCGTCCCTGGGATTCTCCAGGCAAGAACACTGGAGTGGGTTGCCATTTCCTTCTCCAATGCATGAAAGTGAAAAGTGAAAATGAAGTCGCTCAGTTGTGTCCAACTCCCAGCGACCCCATGGACTGCAGCCCACCAGGCTCCTCCATCCATGGGATTTTCCAGGCAAAAGTCCTGGAGTGGGGTGCCATTGCCTTCTCCGAAATTTCTCTACTACAAGACTCTAACTGGTTGGCCCTGAGAAAATTTACTTAAAAAGAAAAATTATAGTCATATTCAGGTCACTATGCTATGACTGATGGGATTCCTTCATCGGGCCAATTAATAATGACTTCTCTGACTCTGGCCATAAATTTGACCTTTCTTCTATTACTCAAGCTCAATCAGAGCAACAAACAAAGTTTCAACAAAAGAAAAAAAAATCTCCCACAATTATGGATTTATATAGATAACACTAGGCTATAATTTAGGTTTAAAGTCTCCTCTGTGTTAGAAACAATCAAATCATACTAAGGATAATCAGTCTAGTAACACTAAAAAACTGGGCTATGTGCCTTATAGATGGTGCCAAAATATATAATTTCCCTGGAAGATAAAGATTCTACAGAGCAGACTAAGTCAGATGACCTGGGATATACTGGGCTACATCTAATGGAAACTCTTAAGTCTTACTTGTGACTTTACTAATACTGTTGGCTATGTTATTTGTATTTCACCTGTTTTACAAAATTGCTGTTTCTTAAACTGCCACATGTGTGACTGAGGTGTCTGATAAAATAATATACAGTTCCATATGATATTGATGATTGTAACAGTGTAACTCTGCTGCTGCTGATGCTGCTAAGTCGCTTCAGTCATGTCCGACTCTGTGCGACCCCATAGACGGCAGCCTACCAGGCTCCCCCATCCCTGGGATTCTCCAGGCAAGAACAACGGAGTGGGTTGCCATTTCCTTCTCCAATGCATGAAAGTGAAAAGTCAAAGTGAAGTCGCTCTGACTCTTAGCGACCCCATGGACTGCATTCCACCAGGCTCCTCCATCCATGGGATTTTCCAGGCAAGAGTACTGGAGTGGTGCCATTGCCTTCTCCAAGTGTAACTCTAGATATGGAAAAAAGCAACAAGGGGAAATATTTTCCTGGACCAAGAGGCTCGTAAGACAGGTGGTCCAGAGAATTTTGGATACTGTTTTATGGCCTAGTCCAATAACAACACATTGAGTGGCCTATCAACAAAATCTTTGCCAAACCTGAGAATGGATATTCTCAGCACCATGAGATAAAATGGTCATAAAAATGCCCCCCTCAAAATCATGGTCAGTTTATGAACAAAAAGGGGCTCTGCCAGCTGAAGACTGACCCTTGCCATCTACATCTACAAAGATTAAATCATGGCCACTGCAACTGCTGACTTTCAATGCCCCTGAAAGGAGTTCAGGATAAAAATCAGGAATGAGGCACTCTGTGCTCTGGAAAAAAAAAAAAACTGACAGAGCAGGCCTTCCAATAGTTAGATCCTTTCAAGAAAAGATTTTATGAGTTCCAATTCTTGCATCTTCTCATACCTAGAAAAATACTGACATCATTAATGGTGACATCTGCTTTGGCTATTAAAAAAAATTACAGTTAAAAAGTCAAAATAGAGTGGCTATGATTGAGACATCTTGAAAAATAACTAGGTGACACTATGGTGTAATTTCAGATTAGACATTATATTGCTAAGCCTTGAGTTTTCTGAGTCGTGTCAGGCTTAGATGCCACCATTCTCAAAACAATGTCTGCTAGATTCTAGTAACTACAACCTTACTTTTTATAAAACTAGGCAACTGGCTACCTGGCTACAAATCTCCCCAAAGTGCCAGGTCCAGACTCGATTTCAGGCCTATTCTTCTTAAAAAAAAAAAGAAAGAAAGAGAGATTTATTTTGTCTATTAAAATTCCAGTTATCCCTCCTCCAGTACTTCTAATTGAGTCTGTTTCAACAAAATGACAGACCAAGAGATTGAGATTTTAATCATACAAGACTCAGATCTAGGACTTGAAACTCAGAAATACTTCCAATTCAGTGTCTCTTCTCCAAGCTGAGACAGTCCTATGCCCCATTTTGACAAAAAGTTATCACATTCATAGTTACCCAGTTCCCTAAATTAAAACTGAGCAGGACTCTGTGGGGCTCTGGAGTACAAATCTGTTCTGTGTTCTCCATTTCTTGTCTGTAGGATATAGACTTCATTCAGCCTTCTTGACCTTTCCTGAGTTCCAAAGGTTGGATTCAAACAATTACTAATCAGGGAAGGGAAGGGATACAAAATCAGGAGAAACAATCAAAGGTTGGTACAGCCCCAGACAGGGTCCTGATTCCCACTCAAAAAAATATGCATAACAATGTCTTTGAGTTTCGTGTCCGACTTTTTGTGACCCCATGGACTGCAGCCCACCAGGCTCCTCAGTCCATGAGATTCTCCAAGCAAGAATACTGGAGTGGGTTGCCATTTCCTTCTCCAGGGGATCTTCCCGACCCAGGGATCGAACCCGGGTCTCCTGCAGTGGAGGCAGACGCTTTAACCTCTGAGCCATTACTGCAGCTCCACAAAACTGGAGCCCCCACCCAGGTGAAAGATAACTCCAAACTGAACACAAGATTCCTGGAACACAGTTCTATTGCCTCACCACCAACCAATCAAAAAGGGTCACAAACCCTGCAACCCTCACCCCAAATGTTGCCTTCTGTTTCCGGGGACCAGAGATGTTCATCCTGTTAGGTCTCCTGTTTGGCCCCTGTCTATTTCATCTCTGAGAGGGGCCAACAGTTTCAAACTAAATTGCTGTTATTACAAGGGTTTCAGACAAAATTCCTTGACTTAGATGAGGTAAAGAGAGACTTCTGCTCTACTAGACAGGCCTACACTCATACACAACAACAACAACAACAAAAATTACAGCAAAAAAAGACCTCCGCCCCAATTCCCAAAAAGTATCTTGAGTATGAAGTCTCTCAGGGGGGAAGTTGTTAGGGGAAGCACACTGGCTGAAACCATCCACCCTGGTCAGGCCCTTTAGTAACCATTCACATGAGTTGTTTTATGACAGGAGATCCTGGTAAGGAATACGGAACTAATAAGCCACCACCAACCGGAAGAGTTCAGGAAAGGTCAAAAGGAGACACCATGTGTCTGTCCACTTCCCAGAATCCCTCTCGCTAACATCTATCTTGGCTGAGCAATGCGTGCGCCACCAGGAGAGACTCTGAATTAGACTGATTGGCCAAAGACAACCTGGAAACTAATCTCATCACCATAAAACCGGAGACTGTAAGCCACGTAGCAGAGCAGTTCTCCTGGGTTCCCTTACCCTACTGCTCTCCCATGGGTGCCCTTTCCCAACAAAATCTCTTGCTTTGTCAGCACATGTGTCTCCTCGGACAATTCATTTCCAAGTGTTAGACAAGATCCCAGTTTCAGGCCCTGGAAGGGGTCCCCTTTCCTGGAACATTATGATACCTCTCATTTGAGTTTTGTAATTTTCTTTGGTATTTGTAATCAACTTTCCTATATGAATTTTATGAATTTTAATATCATTTCATCCAGTTCTAAGAAAAACCCTGTTGAGATTTCAACTGGAATTGCATTAAATTTATATATTATTTAGAAAAATTAGCATTTTATTTTGTGAATACCTTATCTATATATTTAGATCTTATTTTCATTCTCATTGTAATATCTTATAACTAGTCATGCATTCAAAGTCTTCCTTATAAAATTTATTCCTAAATGTTTTATATCTTTTGCACAAATATTCACAAATATATTTCTCCAAATGATTACTAATTATAGTGATAGTGATGACCTTGGGCATTTTCCTAAAGAGTTGCGATTGTGTGATTAGTTGCCCATGTCCAACTCTCTGTGACACCATAGATTGTAGCCCACCAGGCTCCTCTGTTCATGGGGATTCTCCAGGAAAGCATACTGGAAAGGGTTGCCATGCCCTCTTCCAGGGGACCTTCCCAACCCAGGGATCAAACCCAGATGTCCCACATTGCAGGCAGATTCTTTACTGCCTGAGCCACCAGGGAAGCCCAAAGAAGTACTGGAAGTGGAGTAGTGATTTGGTCAGACTTAGCAGCAGCATCGGAGAAGGCAATGGCACCCCACTCCAGTACTTTTGCCTGGAAAATCCCATGGACGGAGGAGCCTGGAAGGCTGCAGTCCATGGGGTTGCTGAGGGTCGGATACGACTGAGCGACTTCACTTTCACTTTTCACTTCCCTGCATTGGAGAAGGAAATGGCAACCCACTCCAGTGTTCTTGCCTGGAGAATCCCAGGGACGGGGGAGCCTGGGGTTACACAGAGTTGGACACAAATGAAGTGACTTAGCAGCAACAGAGCATGGAAGATTACTTTAGAGTTGTGATTCTAAAATGCTGACTGAAGTCGCAAAAACTTCTGAAGTTTCTCTTGTGTCATAACTTTCTGGTAAAATAAGAAAAAATAGAACAGTATTTTTTAAAAATCTAAATGCATTCAATTCAAAAGCTTCTATTCTCAAGTTATTCCCACACTGCTTTGGGGGTTTCAAAGTTGTCCTTATTTAATAAAACACTAATGTTAAAAACTGGTAGTAAGGATTCTTTTTATTTGTTAATATTTGATAGAATTCAAAAGTTGGTATCTTTTTTTCAAAGACAATCCAATTTTTTAAAAAGTGAACTGATCTATGAAATTTCCACATCTGGGAACCACTTGCAGGATTATTTGACCAGAAATAAACCTTTGTAATTTTTTTCTCAAAATACACACTCCTGGGCCCTTAGGGAAGAATTCAAGTGTAATGAAACTTGTATGTATTTTTAAGAAACCTCCCAAGTGATTCTGAGACACTTCCCTGGTTAAGAACCTCTGATTTAGAGAAAGTGTTGGGAAACACCTAGTGGTCAGCAATGGTGAAAATCTCTAAGAAGCCAGGGTATTGGGAATACAGAAAGGCTGGATGAGAGAGACTTTTTCTTAAATGAAATCAATAAGACTTGGGATGGTCCTTGAGGGGGTTATAAGGAAAGATGGAGTTTTGGAGAAGGCCCCAGATCTTCAGCTGTGAGAATAACCCAACTTTATTGTGCATGAATGGGATTCCCATCCATATGAGATCCCCATCCTATTTTGTTCCCAAGAATTCATTCTTCTTAAGAAAGCAATGGAGAGAGACAAAGAAGACTTTTAGGAAGAAAGGGGTAGACATTCAGGATGTAAGGTAGCATACAGAATTCTACAGTAGATGTTGTTGGTTTCTACTGGATGTCTGCTACCAAGTATTCACATTATCTACTTATAAAAACAAAAATAAATTAAAACAGGTGAGTGGGGACCTATGACTTAAGCCTTCAGCTAAGTGGTAAGCATCCTAGACATCCCCAATGACATATTGCTAAGTCCCTGAAAGGGCAGAGATCTGCTTCTCGTGGCCTTCTCTCTGCCATATTGCTAAGCACCAACAGGTTGGTGATGCTTAACATTGAATCATTTTTACTTACACTGAACCACACAGCACTCTGGGAATATCCTCTTGTATTTTAAGACTCCAGAACTGATTTTTTTAACTTCTTAGTGTCTCTGTTCTCTTTTCTATAGTATAAGTGGTTTAGAAGTTCTGAAGTTGGCTAATTTAGAAAACAAGCAATAAGTTTCTGATTTTCACACATTAAACCCATCAAATATTTTATTGACTGCCTTTGATGGGCCATCAATTGGATGTGGGATGTAAAAAAAAGGGAAGAATCCAAGTAAATCTTTGACCCAAGCAATTGAGTATGATGGCAAGTGTATACATGATTAACTATTGGTGAATAACAAACTACCTCAAAATTTAGTGGCTTGAAACAACATCTTGGGTTTTTTCTTATGATTCTTTGGGTTGACCAGGGTAAGCTGTGCTGTCCATTCATGGGGCAAGATCAATACTAGGATGAGGTGAATGAAGAGTCTAGTGTACAGGATGTAAAGGTCACTCTCTCAAAGTCCCTAAAGCATCACTATGAAAGTGAATACTTCTTTAAATTTTATATCTGGCTGCTTCACCTCCCCTTATCCTAGTCCTGACCTTGGGCTGGGATTTCTCTTATATGCTTTCCATCACATGGCAGCTGTAGCTAGAGTCATCTAAAAATTCCACAGGGCTAGATATCCAAGATGGCCTTTTCACTCACATATCTTGTACCTTCTCACTCACATGGCTGAAAAAGCTGGGAGCTCCCCAGCCATCTCTTTGTCTCTCCATGCACCTTCTCCACATGGCAAGCCTGGCCTTCTTCACAGCATGGTGGTCTGAAAGCAGTCAGATTTCCTACACAGTAACTGGCTTCTCCAGAGCAAGCATTCTGAGAGGCCCAGGTAGAAGCTGCCAGGTTTTTGGTGCCCTCACTGGATGGTCCCAAATGTCAGTCACCAATATTGCATTACATTGGTCAAAGTCATTAATGTCTGCCCAAGATTTAATGGAAAAGAAATTAGATTCTGCCTCTTCATATAAGTAGCACAGATATAAAAGGATGGAGGACATTGGTGGAGATGAATTTTGGAGAATACAAGCCACGGAAAGACCAGGCAACAAACATGTTTTGGGGATGGGAAAACAGAAGTGCTCCTGGAGCAAGCTAAGTTTGTGATACTCATTAAGCAACCAAGTGAATAAATATACATGGGAATCAGAGAAAGATTGGGATTGAAATGATCAAGTCAAGGGATGTAACTCAGCATGTAGGCACTGGATGAGATCGCCTAAGGAGTGAGTTTCGAGAGAAAAGGAGCCCCCCAGCCAGTACAATGGGAAACAGGAGAATGCAGAGTCTCAGAAGCCAAACAAAAAAGTACTTTAAAGAGAAGGGTTATTGTCATGTCATGTGGTACTGAAATGTCAGATAGAACGAGGACTGAGAAGTGATCATTGGATAGAGCAAGATTTCATTCATCCTTGATGAGAAAAATACTGGAATGAATCTTGATTATAGTGAATTGAGGAGACAACAGAGAAAGTGAGTAAAAGCAACTTTTACAAGAAGTTTTAATAGAAATGGGGTAATTACTGAGTAGGGAGTTGTGGTCTAGGAAGGGTTTGTTTTAAGATAGAATGAAGTATAGCCTATTGCAAGTGGATGGGCGTGATACAGTAGAAAGTGAATTAAGAAAGCAGCAGAAGTAATTACAAAGAACATTTTGAGCAGGTGAGAAGTGACAACACTGAGCCAGACTGGAAAGACAGGAGTTGGTAGCTAGTGAAATGACATTCCAGTTACAGATTCGGAACTGGAAACTTTCAAGGTGACACAGTTATGGTAACGGTTAGGCCTAGGATACAGTTCAGAGCTGTTGCATTTATGCGAAGAAGTCAAGGAACTCAGAGGTCAAATCTGTCGTGAAGAGTAGACTGGAGAGAAACCAGTGAGTCAGATGCTGAAACATGAGGAAATGCACCCCTGAGGAAATTAAGCCTGAATGCCCAAATGCACCAGGAATGGTTTTATACCATGTCCACAGAGCTGAGATGGAGCCATGCTCCCAGAATTCCGCTCCCCATATGGTTCCCTGTTGGTGTCAGCCATGAGGGGAATTTTGCACCAGATTTGGAAGAAGGAAGTGAAGCAGCAGCACACATTCTTTGTAGACTCTGTGGCAGCTGGCACCCTTCCTTGCCGATTTAAATCTCCCCTTGGTTGGGATGGGTCAGCACCTGACCTGGGCTTCTCAAGCTCCCGCCACTCTCTTACTTCAGCTTCTCTGAGTCCTGGACAAAGTGTATCAGCTCCAGGTTTGAAGGCACCACCTTCCCCTACAAGTTACCCCCCGAGGTACCAAGACCGGAAGTGATGAGGAAGATGCTAGTTCCAGTTCAGCCCGACTGGTTCCAGCTTTCCTCACAGGTTGAAGTCCCAGTTTTCCTTTCCAACCACCAATCTGGCCAGCCCCAGTGAATTCAGGCTGAACACCAGACACAGACACTATAGACCACACGGCCCACTGCTCAGCTATCACCCTTGTGGGAATTCCCCTCTCCATCATAAATCTGTCTGTCTTGCTCACAGATCCTGCTCTGGTCAAGCTCTGGCTGACACAACATCCACTGTGATGGACCAACTTCTCCTCTGTGCCCAGGGTGGTACCATTGCAGAAGCAGGTTCATCTGCCTGACATGCCTCAAGGCAAACGCTGACATGCCAAGGTTGACAGCAAAGTGTGTATTCACAAGGCAGTCAAATGAGGAGACCCAAGAACACTTCTCAGGTGCCTCTCCAAAGGTGAAGGGTTCAGGATACTTAAGGGATAAAGCTGAGGTGTGGGGAGCATGGGGAAAGGGGATTGGAAGTAAGAAAATGGGGAGGGATCATCATTCTACCCAGGCACATCTGAGCTACAGGTGTCTTCATGAGACAAGTGTTTAGAAAATGGCACATTAGTGTGTTCTTAGGGTAGAGTTTTCGATTTCTGATGTCAAGAGGTCACCAGGCAGACAACCGAGCATGCTCAGTTGATGCTTGGGTGGTCTTAACCGGCCACAGCTCTAACTGTACACAGCTGACTCCAAGTTCCTATAAAACAACTTGGGCAAACATCTTATTGTTTAGGCTACATGACACCTGGGGGCTTCCCAGGTGGTGCTGGGGGTAAAGAACCCAACTGCTAATGCAAGAGATGTAAAAGGTCACCGGTTCAGTCCCTGGGTTGAGAAGATCACCTGGAGAAAGGCATGGCAACCCACTCGAGTATTCTTTCCTGGAGAATCCCACGGACAGAGGAGCCTGTCAGACTACAGTTCATAGGGTTGCACAGAGTCAGACAAGACTGAAGCGACTTAGAATGGCACATGACACCTGGAGGACATGTAAGTTTTCGGTAGCAAAACTTAAATCGAGCTTGGTCAGTGAAGCCAGGTACAGGTTTATTGGATCTAACTGATTATTGATGACCCTCAGTTTCAGTACTGGTTATATACCATACTTGAGGAGGAAATAGCCACTCGACTCATTTTCTGTCTTCTGTGGGTTTCCAGGAGCAGTCCTGGTTGAGAGGCGCTGTGAGTCAAGGGAAAGTTGCTCAGTTGTGTCTGACTCTTTGCGACCCCATGGACTATACAGTCCATAGGATTCTCCAGGCCAGAATACTGGAGCGGGGAGCCTTTCCCTTCTCCAGGGGATCTTCCCAACCCCGGGATCAAACCAAGGCCTCCCGCATTGCAGGTGGATTCTTTACCAGCTGAGCCACAAGGGAAGCCAGAGAAACACTGTTGATGGAGGAAAAGTCAGTGGGTGACTATTGGAGTAGCAAACAACCACTCAAGGAAGATGATGGTTTCCAGGGAGGAGAGGAGAGAATAGTTTGGAAGTGGGAACAAGAGAGGAACAACAGCTCATGTACTCCATTTCCAGGGCTGGTGGGAAGTGGGTTATGGAAGAAAAATCAGCCAGAAATGAAGAACGATTTTGAGGAAGGCTGCCTCAAAAGGTTACTAGGATGTATTTTTTCCAGCTTTGTTGAGATATAATTAATGTATAACATTGTATAAGTTGAAAGTTTACAATTTGACAATTTAATAAACATGTATATGGTGCAATGCGTACCACAATAAGGCTGGTTAACACATCCTTCACCTCACATAATTACCATTTTTTTTGTTGTTGTTAAGGTGAGAATATTAAAGTTCTACTCTCATAGCAACTTTCAAGTATACATCTCAGTAGTGTTAACTGCAGTCACCATGCTATACATTACATCCCTGGAACTTCCTCATCTCATAACTGAAAGTTTATACCGCTTGACCAACATCTCATTTCCCCCAACTGTCAGTCTCTGTCAACCACCATTCAACTCTGTTTCTATGAACCTGGTTAAGACTCCACATATAGGTAAAATCAGATATTGTTTATCTTTCTCTGACTGACTTATTTCACTTAGCATAATGCCCTGAAGGGACATTCATGTTGATGCAAATGACAAGATTTCCTTCTTTTTTCTTTCTTTTCCTATGGCTAAATCATGTTCCATTATATGTATATATATAAAACCACATTTTACTGATCCTTTCTTAGCCTGTTGATGTACACTTAGGTAGTTTTCTATCTTGGCTACTGTGAAAAATGCTGCAATGACCATGGGAGTGCAGATATCTTTTCAAGATATCTCCTTTGGATAAAGTATTCTGAAGTGCAATTGCTGGATCATATGGCAGTTCTATTTTTAATTTTTTGAGGAACCTCCGTTCTGGTGTCCCTAGTGGTTGCACAAATTTATATTACCAGTAACATTGCATGAGGGTTCCCTTTCCTCTATATTCTCACCAGCATTTGTTCTCTCTTGTCTGTTTGAGGACAGCCATTCTAACAAGTGTCAGGGGATATCTTATTGTGGCATGATTTGCATTTCCCCAATCATTAGTGACACTGAGCATCTTTTCATGTATTTGTTGGCCATTTGTATGTCTTCTTTAGAAAAATGTCTATTTGAGTTCTCTTTCCAGTTTTTAATCAAATTTTTTTTTGTTATTGAATGGTATGAGTTCCTGTTATATTTTGCATATTAATCCTTTATCAGATATGGGGTTTGCAAATATTTTCTATTCTGTATGTTCCAGCTGGTTTTAATTAGAGCAAGAAGGTGGAGATTCAGCTCGGAAAGCAGCTTGGGAATATGCAAGATTTTGCTAAGAACAAATTGAGACTCCAGTTGAAGTGGGATTTGAGGGGGTGGGGTGTAGGGGTAAAAGCTCAAGATGGGAATCATGACTTAAGCTTAAGTCAGCTTAAGGGATGTACAGAGTGATATGGGGATTAGTGTGGGGGTGATGAGAGAGGGCTTGGAGGTCTGGTGGCTATCAATGAAAACCTGGATGTGAGACAAGGTGGTACTCAGTCTCTGGGACCGATGGGGGAGGGGGCTCATTCCTCCTTCTATCTCATCATCATAGCCTCCTTTTCAAAAGTTTGGTCTTTCCAGCTGCTGAAAGCCATGCTGGCTTGAAATGCCATGAAGCAGGGGTGCTGAGGTGACTCCCCCAAAGTTCTCAAAGCTCTTTGCCTTTCTGAAATCCCACTGAGCTCTATCAAGGCCAGGATGGGGGCTACTTTTACAAAAAAACAACAAAACATGTGGACCTCTAGAAAGGGTGTTTTCATACGTTGGTTCCCAACAGGCAGCAGCAGCTTTCCCTGAGAATTTGTTAGAAATGCAGAGTCTTGCTCCCCACCCCCACCCCAGTTCTACTGCATAAGGAACTCCATGAAAGGACCCAGCAGTGTGGCTTTAAACTAGGCCACCAGGCGAGTCTCAAGCTCACTAAGGTTTGAGACCCACTATTCCAAAGGAACTCAACAAACCAAACGTCAGTTTCAAATGCAGCTGACTCCCGACCTTGTTCTTATGAGCCTAAAGCCACAGCGCATTAAACGTGAAAAGACTTTTTCAAGGGTCCAATCTGGCCTTGTACCTTACATGTGAAAAGCCCAAGTCAAGGGAGTGTGACTTGTTCAAGCTCTTCCGGCAGGACGGCGATTACATTCCAATAACCAAAACAAAGTAAAAACAAACAAAAAATGCCCTAGAATCTGGGAAGTGGCTGTTCCAATGGGCCATCCAGTTGCAGACTTAATATATTTAAATATAGATTACTATTGTTGTTTGTGCGTTCTCCATTTTTCAAGTCAGAGCAACGAAGTCTGTCTTACTTCACCCTGGCTTTTTAAGGTTTATTTGGTTTCGTTTTGTTTGGGGGAATTGCTGAAATGCAGCTTCCTAATGCAGACCCTGAGCCTCTGAGGAATGCAGCAGACTCCGCAGGAACAGGAGGCTTTCTGCCGCCTGATAAGTCTGCAGACGCTGTGTCTCTATTCTAACTTGCCATTTCCAACTCACCGGGCCCCTGGGGAGAGGCGGACAGCCGAACGCTGTGCGTACTGGAGCCCCGGCTGCCTCGGCTTCACCAGAGGAGATTTAGCCTGAAGTTTTGTGACAGATGGAGTTGATAGTCTCTCCACGGAAAGGGGAGGAAAAAAGCGCCAGTTTTTGACAGGCTGCAGACGCCCGGTACCTCTGGTGGTCGAAGGCTGCGTTGCGCCGCAGTTAAGGTAGTTCGCAAACTCCCGCGCCTGGATTGCAGACGCTGCTGTAAGGCGGCAGTTTCCCTTAAACCGAGGGAGACTGAAACAGACGCTTGAATAGAAACCTTGGAGGATGCCAAGTTATCCCCTTCCTCTCCTGTTCTGACTGCGGCCAGAAGGTACTGCGCAACATCCCTAAATATTTTTAATGTATTGTTTATTTTTCATCACCGTCCGTTAGAAATTTTCCTTCTTAAAAAAAAATTAATTTGACTTGTATTTCTGTCTTGAAAATGACAACAATGCCTGGCTCCAGGGCCATACCTGCCAGATCGGTAAATGGGAACCAGGGTGCTGGGTAGGGGCTGAAAAGGGTGGCGACTATCTGTATCCCCCTAGCTAAAGCTTTTGCCTCTTTCTTGTGTGTGTCTGGATTTTTTTTTTTTTTTTTTAATTTTCAGAGTTCCACATTAAATTCTCTGGTTCTCTCCTCCCCCTCGTGATGATCCGGCAAAGATGGGGAACTCGGAAAACACTGAATTTTGAATTCAGTCGAAAGCACAGATGAGGGCCAGGCAGAATTAATAAAAGTACCAAATAAATAAATAAAACAGAAGAAGAAGAAAGGAAAAAAAGAAGAACCAAACAAAAAGGACCGTGACCAAGCCGGATGCAAACAGCTGAGCCCGGCCCGCTGGTTCCGTGCGCGGGCAAGGGCTCCACATCCGAGCCTCCTTAAGAGTAGGAGGAGCTCCCGGGCCTCTGTCAGGCTCCTTAAGCCGTTCCTTTCAAGCCCTGAATGCCTGAATGTGAGCTGCCCACCACCCTCCCCGCCCTCCCCCACTCCGCAACCCCACTCCAGCGGCTCGTAAAAAAAAAAAAAAAAAGTTTCAACAACAACAGGCGGGACCAATAGCATCTCGAAAAGCCGGGAAAGGGGGCCGAGCAAAGGGCGAAAGAGAGTGGAGAAAGGAGAAAGCGGGCAGGCTCGGAGCGCGCGGGGCCGGGGCTCGGCGAGCCGGAGGAGCGTTGCTAATGTTTTTGTTTGTTTGCTTTTCCATGCATGCATAATGAGGGGGCACCGCGGCACCACGCGGGGGCTCCCGGACCATTTTTGTATTTAAAGCCTCGCAGCGAGCGAGTCCGCAGCCGGGCTCAGCGGATTCGCTTCCCGGGCTCCTTGACACCCGAGAAGCCGCCGCCGAGGGAAGCCCGGGAGCCGCTGCTCTCCCGCCGCGCCGAGTTTCCCGTTTTCACCGTGCCGCCCGGAAAGAGCTCCCCGGAGCCGAGGCCGGGGTCGCCGCGGGCGGAGGGGGAGGGGACGCGGGCGGCCGGGCCGCGGGAAGGCGGGCTGCGCCCGGACGCGAGCCAGGAAGCGGCGCGATGCGAGAACCCGCGGCGGCGGCGCGGCACTGAGTCCGGGAGGAAGGAGCCGCCGCGGCTGCACAACGGATCTGCAGGCGCAGAGCAAAATGCACCCGCGGCGCCGCGCGGTCCCGCAGCCCGCCGCGGCCCCGCGGCCAGCAACCTCCGAGGGCGGCAGTGAACGCCTCCCGCCACTGCCGGGGGCCGACCGGAGGGGCTCTCCGCGGCCGTGCACTTCTAGGAAGCCCAAGCGAGAGCCGACCTTCTGCAAGCAGCGGGGCAACAGCCGGCGTCGCGCATGGATTTATGAAAACACTCATGCAAGAAGTTGGCAGGACTGGGGCAAACTTTTCCGCCGGCTCTGCGTCCGCCGCTCCCCGCGCCTCGTCTCCTTTCCGCTCCTCGCCCGGCGGCCGCCGCTGCCCGCGATGGTCACAGGGCTGCTGGGCGGCGGCGGCGGGGCCCGCAGGGGAACCGTGCTGGGCGCCTGGCTGTGCCTGATGGCGCTGCTGCAGCTGCTGGGCTCGGCGCCGCGGGGCTCGGGGCTGGCGCACGGCCGCCGCCTCATCTGCTGGCAGGCGCTGCTGCAGTGCCAGGGGGAGCCGGAGTGCAGCTACGCCTACAACCAGTACGCCGAGGCGTGCGCGCCGGTGTTGGCGCAGCGCGGCGGGAGCGACGTGCCGGGGGCCGCCGCCGCAGCTGCCCCCTTCCCGGCCTCGGCCGCCTCCTTCTCTTCGCGCTGGCGCTGCCCGAGCCACTGCATCTCAGCCCTGATTCAGCTCAACCACACGCGTCGCGGGCCCGCCTTGGAGGACTGTGACTGTGCTCAGGACGAGAACTGCAAGTCTACCAAGCGCGCCATTGAGCCGTGCCTGCCCCGGACGAGCGGCGGCGGCGCAGGCGGCCCCGGCGCTGGCGCGGGCGGGGTTTTGGGCTGCACCGAGGCCCGGAGGCGCTGTGACCGCGACAGCCGCTGCAACCTGGCGCTCAGCCGCTACCTGACCTACTGCGGCAAGCTCTTCAACGGGCTGCGCTGCACCGATGAGTGCCGCACGGTCATCGAGGACATGCTGGCCATGCCCAAGGCGGCACTGCTCAACGACTGCGTGTGCGACGGCCTGGAACGGCCCATCTGCGAGTCGGTCAAGGAAAACATGGCCCCCTGTGCTTCGGCGCCGAACTGGGCAATGGCCCGGGCAGCAGCGGCTCGGACGGGGGCCTGGACGACTACTACGACGAGGAGTACGACGACGAGCAGCGCGCCGGGGGCACGGGCGGCGAGCAGCCGCTGGACGACGATGACGGGGTCCCGCACCCGCCGCGCCCGGGCGGCGGCGCTGCTGCGGCAGGCGGCCGCGGGGACTTGCCCTACGGCCCCGGGCGCAGGAGCAGCGGCGGCGGCTGCCGCTCGGCACCCCGAAGCGCCTGGACCCTGTTCGCCTCCATCTTGCTGCTCCCGCTGCTCTTTTAGCCCTCGCGCCCCCGCCGTCGGCCGCGGGAGGGTCGGCGGCGGGGCACCTGTGGCTCGGGGACAGAGGGGTGGTGGAGGATTTTTTTCCTAAACGTTTTCTAGGTGGCTTCTGCCTAGCGGATCTCCCGCCCTCGACTTGTTGCACGACCCTCGCCTCCTCTCCGGAGCAGAACTTTTTGGACATCCTTCCCTGCCCCCCATTCCAGGCTCCAGAAACCCCTCAGAAGCCGGCCTAGCTCCAGACCCCTGGGATGAAACGGGCCTGGCAAGGGGACAGAACCGTAGCCCTGGACTCCGAAGAGAGGATGATGACCAGTGGGGCCTTAAGAGTTTCTAGGGACTGGGTTTGGAGCGGGAGTTTTGAAGAAGGATTTATATTTGCATAGGGACTGTTTATTAGTATTTCTCCTGGCGGGGGGCGGGGGGGTGTTCCGGTACCGACTTTTATTGTGGCCAGTGAGGACATTGCAATCGTAACCGATTCCCGTTTACTCTTGGTTTCCGCGCCTAGAATTGTTTTTGTAAGGGTTGGGGGAGCGGGAGGTGAGGGTGGCGGGCAAGAGAAGGGTTAATTTTCCTGAGTTTGGATAGTTTTGAGCCCTTGACTTTAATTTCATTGCCACCACTCAGATCTCTTAGCACATTGCTTAGGATTAAGGATCCAAAAATGCTATCTAGGGAGTTGCTAGTGGTGTTGAACAATGCAAGTTTTATTTAAAAGAGCTCTGCACTGCCATTTATGAAAGCCTCTTTATGATGTTTGTTTTGTTGTCATTTTTGTTCTTTACACCAAGAAATTGTATGTACAAATATGCAGAGAACATATATTGCCTCTGCTTTTATCAGGGCGTTCACCCCTGGTACTTCGTATATAAAATGTATTAAAACTGGGATTTGTTACCAGTTGCTGTATTTTGTATATAGAAATTTTATAAATTGTATGCTTCAGAAATAATTTATTTTTAAAAAAGAAATTAAAAAATTTAAATCCAAATCCATGATACACCTTTCTTGCCTGAAATGTAAAGAATCCATTTGTCACCAGGGATCCAGAACCACCATCAATTGTGAAGTGTGCTCTATCTAGAACAGTTTAAAAATGTACAGTGTATTTTATAGATTTGAAGTTAACATTCTTATTTTCAAAAGAATTTATGAACATTGTAGAAATGTATAAATGCATTTCCAAACTGCCTTAAACATTGTATTTTTATAGACTTTAAAAAATCCTATGTTTTAAGTAACTGTGGCTTTGTGTATTTTTTTGTTGTTGTTATTTGATTTTATTAAAATGTGTACATCAGTAAAGAGTTTTAAATAATGAATATGGTGTAGTTACTTTCCAGAGTCACATTGTGGTTAACCCAATAATGGGTGAGAAGCAGAGTGGAGGGGCCACTGGGAATCTATCGACCATCAACTGAAATTAAAATACAGTACAAAACTAGAAATGAGGGCTATTATTTCTGCCTTCAATTTAATGAACAATTAAACATCTGTAAATGAGGCAGCTAAAAAGATATAATTTGACTGGTCTTCGCTGGTATTTACATTTGTGGAGAGGCTTGGCATAGTTTGGGGCTAACCCACACATCTCTTTACCCTCCCTCCTTTCCACTGGGACCCCCCCCTCACCCCCACCCTCTGGAGTCTGGCTACTAGAAGTCCTTGTCCTACAATCAAACATGCCAATAACATCTGTTACCAATAGGTCTTAGGAAACCTGGGAGATTCACTTCAAAGTCATTTTCACACTTTGGGTGAAAAAGTACAAAATTTTGTTACAAAACATTCAGGCGGGCAAAAGTAAACATACTGGGGAGAGGAACAATTACCAGAACTTGTAATATTGTTGTGAGGAGTTGTTTAGCAGTGGGCTGAAGGCTGGGTTCCTGCCAGAGCTACTGATCTACACTCAAACGCCCTTAGATAAATAATTACACTCTTAAGCTGTGTCGAGTGCTGATACACTTGACCTTGTAAATAGAAATGTTTGCAGTAGGAATAAACTCCGGCATTGGAAAATCTTTTAAACATTAACACAAAAGAGAGCGCTCTGTCCTCTGGGGATTTGAGTCTGAACCTCGCCAAGCTAGGCACTTGCAAGGGGGAAAAAAAGTTTATTTATCTTCTATTCCTGGTGTTTATTTAAAGCTTTTCATTTTAAACTCGGTGATTGGAAGGCAAGTCAGGAGTTTAAAAGTCACCACAAATAAACTTTGTCTGAGGGGTCGACAGATTAGCAAGATCTCGTGTCTCTTTATATGATATTAACATGTGCTGAGAAAACATAACCAGATTTCTCTGCTGCCTGAAGTAATTAACAAAACTATGCCCCCTTCCAACTTCCTCCCACTCACTCCCACCCCTACATTGGGAGTTTCCTTTGCTTCTAACTCACTTGACTTCGATGTAGTTCTTAATGCATCTAAAACCAAGATTCATATATGCATGGCATTAGAAAGCCTGAGATAGTTGTGGTGTCAGGTCAGCCCAGGAAAGTGGTGTGTGGCTAGAACCGGGTCACCTGAATGGTTGAGTAAACATATTGTTAAAATAAAGCTGAAAGCTTTGTTTCTTTGGTAAGTGAACAAAGAGTATTCCAAGAGACTTGTAAATGAAATCAGCTTTCTTTACAAAACCAAGAGTTAGCAAATGCTTTTGCATTTGTCCTTAAATATATTTAAATCATTTCCTCCTGTTATTTTAACACATTCTTGACTAAAAGTTAAGTCTTTGTCCCAGTAAAAGGCCCATTTTCCCCAGTACGAAGTAAAAGGCATTAGCACTAGAAAAGGCCTGATAATTAACTGCTACAATAAACTCACGACTTGATTTTACAGGGTCCTGTCAAAAGCATCTGCCTGGAGTAAATCAACACAACTCGCTCTTGGGGAGCGCGAGGACTCGAGGCTTTTTGCTTTCTTCTTTGGAGAAAGTGAACATTGATCGGTGGTCCATTTTAATTTAAACAATTCTACACTGGAGCCTAGGATCCCCCCTCAGCCCTCTGTAGACCTAGTGAATTCCAGAACAGGTTGTTGAGATGTTAGGTTCCCGGATTATAGGTTGCCATCTGCTCCTGGGCAGAAAAGATTTTTACAGATGTTGACATCTGTAATATCTCACGCTCTCAGGGGAGCCTTTGGAATTTTGGACATTTGAGAAGGCCAAATGTCTCATGGAGCATGCCTGGAAGTACCATTACTGAAGGCCAGGGAGCCTTGGCTTTTCCAGGGTAGTGTTAAAAAGCACCCGACTTCTAACAGAAGTCTTCCAGGGTGAGAGCAACTCCTTTTTGGAATTCATGGAAAATCTGTGTCCTCCCGGCAGCTCCCATTTCCCTGTTAGCAGGTTTGCATTCTCCGTGACAGTTTATTTGTCTTTGGAGGCACTTCAGTGACAAATGTTTAAGGGAGTGTGGGACAATGGTAGAGAACAAGGGGGCAGTTCATTGAGCTGACAGTGACCATACAGTAAATGGAAGGAGGTTCAGGCTTCACTGCTCACCCAAGCACACGGCAACGCTTTTGTGTATGACCACAATGGACATAACATAAGGTCTCTCTTTATTTTCAACAATATCTAGCAATGTACGCGGGCAATACACGTGTGTCAAGTGGGAATTGGCCAGAGGGAACTAAATTCTTGCACTAAGTAGCAGGACATCCCTTAGTGTGGGCAGGGTCCTGACAAATGTTTATAAGGAAGGAAACCACACACTTCAGGGACCACCATGCTCTGACACGTCTGGGGTGCACTGCAGCTCTCCCAGGGGGTCCATAAGGGCGAAGACAACTCAGAACCAGCGGTCTCTCTGGATTGAAGAGTCATGAGAAACCATGTAGAGTGGGAGGTTCCTTCCTCACCACTCCAGCATTTGCACCCCGATTCCTCCCAGCAATGCTGTGTTGTATAAAATGAAAAGAGAGGAACGTGCCCTGAGAACTTTCCAAGACTGCAGACTCAGCACTGCAAATCTTCCCACTTTCAACTTTACCTTTGAATGATTAGCTCACAGGTTTCAACAGTGGAAGTTCTCCAACTTCCTCATGTGACCCTTTTTGATCCCGTAAAAAAGAAAAGCACACATGATTTGGTTTCTGACATCTTACACCAAGGACCTTCGGAAACAGGGTCAGCTGACCCGGTCTCTCCCAGCTCCCCAAAGCAAGGTTGTTGGGAAGCATCTTGTTACAATGCCCATGGCCCAGGAACAGTTCCAGGAGGCTTGGGCTTCCAGTGGGTCTAGCAGCCTTGTGAGTTAAGTAAAGTCAGAAGTTACTGTATTCTATTGGAGTGATTGCTTCTGCTGGACAGTTGAAAAGCTTCACCCTTGACTATTTGAATGACATAAGTAATGTGCTATTAGCATAAATACCTTCTAAGGCATCCATTTAATCAATTTCTTAAATAACAGAATGATCTACTACAAAATAGTGGACTGTATACACTATATTTTGGCACAAAGATGGTCATTCTCCCACTAGTAACCAGGGGCTCTAAATAAATGATTTCAACAATGTTTTATTAAAGGACGACAAGAGCCCTCCAGCTGCATTAATCGGGGAGAAGTCGAGTGGCACTTTTGTTATGGAAATGTTAAGCACATAATAGCACTGGCAAACAATGTGCAGCCACTTCATTCTTTCAGCCATGCTGACACCTCTTAAAGAGGAACTGCAGGGAAGGATGTGGGAAAGATTTGCTTTGCGAGAAAGCTTTCAGCTAATATTTTGGAGGGCTACCTCCAAACCCTGTGTAATATGCATGCGATAGAAGCAAGAAAGGCTGCTAACAATTGAAAGTTTCCTTACCTTATTTCAGGAGCTTGGATTCCTTAAGAAAATCATATATCTACATTTTTTTGACATGACATTTGTCAAAATTATATTTGGGTGATTTGGTAGTGCTGCAAGTCGAGTTTTAGAATGTGGATCAAAGACAGTTTCTCTCGATGGTGCTGATATATACTGTAGTAGCTTTACCGAGTTCCCCTTAAGCAAGCAGGGTAAGTCCGTGAACAGGTGTAAACACATGTCATCAATGACATCTTCAATCTATAACCAAAAAAATAAGTCCTATTATCTATTTCCAGACTTTATGGACACCTTTATATTCTCTGGTTACCAGTATGAATTTTTCTGTTTATTTCTATATTTAAATATAAGATATTTGTGGGTTCTCAGGTGCTAGAATGGAGTCATTTTCTCACCACTACCAAGTATCATAATAAGGAACATTTCAGTGAGATCTGAGGCCTTTTTGACAGACACCTCTTTTATAAAAGTGCCAGTCATTTAACCTTTAATTTTAACGCTGGTTTCCTCTTACCTGTCAAGTAGTTATGCCTGTTTGGAGCATCCTTCTACAGTGAACATTGATGTAAGCTCTTAGGATGACCGAGACCTATGCCTGTAATCCTGAAGTGAGGGTAGTGGAGAGTGAACATAAAGAATCTGCTTCAATTTTAGAGATATCTGTTGAGGAGCTACCACTGTGTGTATGATGTACTTTCACCCCTGGACAAGCTGGCAGTCAGAATGGGGATACAGACACCCATGTCCTTTCAACATCATATGGCGAGCATAGAGGAGGATGATCAGATGACTTATCCTGGGTTTAAGGAAAGCTTGGAGAAAAAGACAAGCTTGGAGCTAAGTGCGAAGATAGGAATGGACATTAGCAAGAATGGTGGGGAAGACATTTCCATCAGAGGGAACCACACGTCCTAAGGCATGGAGGGACTGAACAACATAGCATGTGCACATGTGTGTGTGTGTGTGCATGCATGCACATGTGCATGGTTGCATATGTTTATAGTGTGATTGTGTCACCAACAAAATGTAAAGTGGGAAATAACAAGGATGGGGCTTGAAAGGAGGGCTAATATCAGGTCACAGAAGCCTTGAAAGTCATTCTAGGCATTGACTTTATCCTGCCCAGTGTCCATGATAGGAAACCTCTGCAAACTCCCAGCTGAAGGCTCCAGAAGTTCACCTTCTTGAACAGAGTACATGGTGGTTTTAAAGCATGAAGACCAGAGACAAGGACTAGTTACTAGTTACCTAGTTACTAGTTACCTAGTTACTGCCAGGTCCAGTAAAAAAAAAGTCAGATCACTGTGATAGGTCAAACATGGAGCATTTAGGGAAGGACAAGGCCAACCGCTGGACTACTAGGTTTCAGGCTAGCAGTCCTCAGGAAAGAAAGATCCAGGGGCTAGTTGTGTTTGGGGATATAAGGAATATCCATTTGGCAGTGCACTGCAGAAAACCAGCTTCAGGGCTGAAGCTTGAGGCAGGAGTCAGACTTATAGAGTGGTCATGGTTAAGACTCTAGGAGTGATGCCCCCAAAGAAAGTGTAGAGAGAAGAGGGCAGTGGGCAGAGGAACAAGTGCCCAGGAAAGGAATCCCAGAAGGGAAAAATGGAAGGGCAGAGGCATCGTAAGAGAAGCAGAAGCATGGAATGATAAAGCTGCTGGACATGGACACCTAAATATGAAAATGCTTGAAACTAGTGCATGTGCGTGTGCACAGTATATACAATCTAGGTCTGCTTGTGTCAAGAGACTGAAGTCATACTTTTTGTACCACATTGATTCTCAAAACGTGGCATTGCAGGTAATTATTACTTTCTTTCTTATATAATTATTGTTGTTCTTGTACAATCACTAAGACGTGTCCAATTCTTTGCAACCCTATGGCCTGCAGCAAGCTTCCCTGTCCTTCACCATCTCCCAGAGTTTGCTCAGATTCATGTCCATTGAGTCAGTAATGCTATCTAACCATCTCATACTCTGCCCCCGCTTCTCCTTTTGCCTTCAATTTTTCCCAGGATCAGGTCTTTTCCAACAAGTCGGCTCTTCACCTCAGGTGGCCAAAGTATTGGAGCTTCAGCTTTAGTATCAGTCCTTGAAATGAATATTCAGGGTTGATTTTCTTTAGGATTGATTAGTCTGATCTCCTTGCAGTCCAAGGGACTCTCAAGAGTCTTCTCCAACACCACTGTTTGAAAGCATCAATTCTTTGGCACTCAGCCTTCTTTATGGTCCAAATCTCATACCCATGCATGACTACTGGAAAAACCACAGCTTTGACTAGATGAAACTTTGTCAGTGAAGTAACATCTCTGCTTTTTAATATGCTGTCTGGGTGTGTCATAGCTTTTCTTCCAAGGAGCAAGAGTCATTTAATTTCATGGCTGCACTCATCATGATTTTGGAGCCCAAGAAAATAAAATCTGTCACTATTTCCACTTTTTCCCTTCTATTTGCCATGAAGTGATGGGATCAGATGCCATGATCTTAGTTTTTTGAATGTTGAGTTTTTTTTTTTTTCACTTAAGAATTTTTAATTTTTATTTGAAATAACAATGTAACAGGTAGACAGTATACAGCTACTCATTGTGCACCAAGAATTTTTTCTCACAGAGCAGTGATGGATTCCACCCGAACTATCTGTCCCGGAGGACATAGCCTTCCTCTCATGGATATCAGAACCTTCTTTGCTTTTTCATTTGCCCTGCATTTGGAAGTGCAACAAGCTGAAGAGCAGCATATGCAGAATGTACAATACTCTATCTACTAAGTCGCTTCAGTCGTGTCCGACTCTGTGCGACCCCAGAGACGGCAGCCCACCAGGCTCCCTCATCCCTGGGATTCTCCAGGCAAGAACACTGGAGTGGGTTGCCATTTCCTTCTCCAATGCGTGAAGGTGAAGTCGCTCAGTCGTGTCCGACTCTTAGCGACCCCATGGACTGCAGCCTACCAGGCTCCTCCATCCATGGGATTTTCCAGGCAAGAGTACTGGAGTGGGGTGCCATTGCCTTCTCCTGAATGTTGAGTTTTAAGCCAGCTTTTTCACCTATTTCACCCTCATCAAGAGGCTGTTTAGTTCCTCTTGTTCCTTAGTATGATAAGGCAAAAAGAAATGACACTGGAAGATGAACTTCCCCCTGACCCAGGTTGGAAGGTTCTGATACACTACTAAGGAGGAGCGGAGGGCAACTACTAACAGCTCCAGAAAGAATGAAACAGCTGGGCCAAAGCAGAAATGATGCTCAGTTGTGGATATGTCTGGTGGTTAAAGTCCGATGCTGTAAGTTCAGTTCAGTTCAGTTCAGTCGCTCAGTAGTGTCCGACTCTTTGTGACCCATGAATCACAGCATGCCAGGCCTCTCTGTCCATCACCAGCTCCCAGGGTTTACCCAAACTCGTGTCCATCGAGTCGGTGATGCCATCCAGCCATTTCATCCTCTGTCATCCCCTTCTCCTCCTGCCCCCAATCCCTCCCAGCAAGAACAGTATAATTATATGTTTCTCAAATTTTATCAATGAATATATATTACTTATTTTCAAATTTGAATGTTGTTCAGTAATATTCAGAACCCTAAAGAAAAAATAAGAAAGAGTAGTTTCACACCTTTGAGAACTGGCTTTGTTACCTATGTTTCAGAGGACTATGACCTCCCTACCCTTAGTCTACCTCAAATTCTCATGAAGTGATCTTTTTCTAAGGCTAAAATAATTCAAACTGTAAAATTACTCTGTTTCAAAAAGCAACATGACCAATGAAAATAAATCATAAAAACATTGCTTCTTATTAGAACAAGAACTGTCTCAAGAGATCTTTTATTCATCAGCTCATTCACGGATTCATTGGTCCATTCATTCAATCAGTGTTTATTGAGTGCTTATGTGCCAAGTGACATTCTAGATACAAGGTATACAGCAGCAAACTAAAAAGTGACCTTCCTGCCCACAGGCAGTGTGGGTCATCATATAAACCTGTTTTCTGAATCTTGTTCCCTGTGCTTTGCGGTCTTGTAACAAGATCATTCTTTCTGTATTAAAGAATGACCACACCCTCTTCTTCTCTATACCTGCCACTAAGCGTTTTGTTTATCTTTCCTTTCTCAAAATGTGTTCATGCCTCACAGATATATGTGGGAAAATGTAAACTTTTATATGTATGACTAACCATTCTGGGGTTTTTTATGTGTTTTACAAGTGGAAGAATTAAATCCCATAATTTTCAGTTCATTGTATGGTTGTCTTCTTCTAGCAAAGTTCTGATAGAAGAGTTAAGCCAAAATTTATTACAGCACTTTTAGGAACTAAAACATACCTTAATTCTTTACATGTGCCTAAATGAAAACGTATGATTATATTCTGGCAGGACAAATTATCTGCAAGTAAATTAATCAATCACAAACTTGCATATTACATGTTATTTTTGTAATTAACCATTAGTAAGTTCTAGAAATAGACAACAGATATACATCACTTAAATGGTCAAATGAAGCCCCTTGTTCATTGTCAATTGATATTTTTTTAATTTTTGCAAAAATTAATCTACTGTAACAAATAGTATTTTTTTTAAGGGACTGCTATTTAGGGTGCTTGCAGGAAACTGGTTATTATTTGGCTTCTGTTCACCATAGACCACTCCAAAACTTGGTGACTTAAAGCTGTTATCATTTATTTGCTCCTGATTTTGTTGGTAGGCAATTTAGACGGTGGAAACCACAGGGCAGTTCTTTGCTGACCTTTTCTGGGCACTCTTGGCTGTGGTTAGCTGGGGGTCAGGTAGCGGGAGGGTATAATCCTGATGGCCTCATTCACATGACTTGGAATTGACTGGTGTGATGGAGGCAGCTGAGACATGTGTTCCTTACATCTAGCAGGTTGGCCTGGGTTTCTTATTATGACAGCTGTACTCCAAAAGCAACAAGAGAAGGAAGCACCAAAGTGTAAGCGCTTTTCAAGCTGCCACTTGCATCACATTTGCCAGTGTCCAGCTGGACAAAGCAAGTCACAAGACCAAGCCCAGCATCAAGGGTCGAGAGGTAGACTCTGCGTCTTGATGAGAAGAAAGGCAAAGTCCAATTGCCAAGGAGCATGCACTCGAGATGGGAAGAATTATGGAAGCCAATTTGTAAACACGCCCACAGTCACAAATGTGGCCCTTGAGTTTTGCAGGGATGATAGGAAGAAAGAAAAGTTAGAGAGTAGTTTATAACTTTAATTTTCAGAATTTATAGAATGTTAGATCCAAAAGGCAAGAAACACCAGTCTACTCTTTTATTCACAAAAAATTTACAATGTAATATGATACATAGTGGGACTATTATTTCACTTTCTTCTGCCTCAAAGTGTTTTACTTTGCATTATACTGTACTTTTTGCCTTCCAGAGAAAATTTAGAATTAGCTTCTGATATTTCTTTCAAAAGCCTTCATTGAAACTTTGATTGGAATTGGGTGTAATTCATAGATTGATACAGAGACAACTGGTAGCTCTATAACAGTCTTTCCATCTTTCCAGTTAGATAAATATTATACAGATCCATAAACAGATTTTACTATACATTTTTACATTCTTTTTTTATTCAGGTTTCACTTCTTTCATTTTGATTTATTTCTAGGCACTTCGTAGTTTTTCTTGGATGATGGTGATGATGATGACATTGCCTAATTCATTATTGCTGGTATGTAGAAAACTTGGGTTTTGAACACGGATCTTGTATCTAATCACCTGTTGAGCTCTTATGGGCTTTAGTTATTGGGAAGAGATACTCCTTGATCTTTTGACATATAAAACTATATTAATGATATCAAACTTTTTGGTCAAAGGAAGATTTATACTTTTAAAAATTACTGAGATTTTTGTTTATGCAAGTGTGAAGAGTTAGGGGGCACAATTTCTAACCCTACTATGATTTCTGATACCATTTGCAGCTTTGAGGTTCAGTAATTTACTGAGAGGACTCACAGAACTCACTGAGAGCTGTTATACTCACAGTTTCTCACTGGGAAAAAGTTTATAGAGCAGAAACAGGGCAAGTTGTCAGCAGAGCTTCCATGCTGTCTCTTCATGGAATCAGGGTATACATGAAAATACATGTAGACTACTGCCAACCAGAGAAGCATCCTGAGCCCTGCATACAGAGTTTTTATTGGGGCTCCATTATGTATACATAATTGCTTGATTGATTGCCCAAATGGTTGATCTTAGTCTCCAGGTCAACTGATACCATGCGACCCATGGATCACATTATTGGCCTTTCTTGTAAAACCAGCTGCTACTATAAGATGTGGCTAGATCCCCATCTTAAATAACTTCATTGCTGCTGCAGCTGCTGCTAAGTTGCTTCAGTCGTGTCTGACTCTGTGCGATCCCAGAGACTGCAGCCTAACAGGCTCCCCTGTCCCTGGGATTCTCCAGGCAAGAACACTGGAGTGGGTTGCCATTTCCTTCTCCAATGCATGACAGTGAAAAGTGATAGTGAAGTTGCTCAGTTGTGTCCAACTCAGCGACCCTGACCCATGGATCACATTATTGGCCTTTCTTGTAAAACCAGCTGCTACTATAAGATGTGGCTAGATCCCCATCTTAAATAACTTCATTGCTGCTGCAGCTGCTGCTAAGTTGCTTCAGTCGTGTCTGACTCTGTGCGATCCCAGAGACTGCAGCCTAACAGGCTCCCCTGTCCCTGGGATTCTCCAGGCAAGAACACTGGAGTGGGTTGCCATTTCCTTCTCCAATGCATGACAGTGAAAAGTGATAGTGAAGTTGCTCAGTTGTGTCCAACTCAGCGACCCCATGGACTGCAATCTACCAGGCTCCTGTGTCCATGGGATTTTCAGGCAAGAGCATTGGAGTGAGTTGATATTTCCTTCTCCAAATAACTTCCTTCAGTTCAGTCGCTCAGTCATGTCCGACTCTTTGCGACCCCAAAAATCACAGCACGCCAGGCCTCCCTGTCCATCACCAACTCCCGGAGTTCACCGAGATTTGCATCTATTGAGTCAGTGATGCCATCCAGCATTCTCATCCTCTGTCGTCCCCTCCTTCTCCTGCTCTCAATCCCTCCCAGCATCAGAGTCTTTTCCAATGAGTCAACTCTTTGCGTGAGGTGGT